>PVIU01010529.1:0-69568 GCA_004026605.1 Ondatra zibethicus | reverse complement strand
TTGGCTCTCCTGCCCAATATCCTTCTGCCCAGCTATTGGCAAGTCAGCTTCTTTATTAAACCAATTACAGTAACATATGTTCACACAGTGTAAATGGATATTCCCCAGAACCATTGTGTAAATGTATCACATTTTTTATCCATTAGAAGTGCAAAAATCATAAAGTTGTGACCCATTCTCTCTTTCATTAAAAAAAAAAAGAAACTCCAAGACAAAGGACTGTGAGGTGGAAAAGAGATTGTGCTTGTTGTTGCTCACTAGGAAATAGTGGAAAACCAGAGAGAGCTGTTATTGCACTATACTATTCAAGCTATTGTTTTGATGTGTGGCTATTTACATTACTATAATGAAACTTCTTTCATCTTTTCTAAAGTATTATAGGTTACTAATGAAATAATACAGAGTGTATTTTTATTCATTGGTCAATATTTAAAAATCAATTAACGGGATATTTGGTTTATCACCAAATTATTCAACATATATTTTATCGCCTAACACTGAATAATTGCTCTTTGGGTAAATGTTAATGATACTGCAATCACAGGAAAGTTCTTATAAGATTTTAGGAATTCATTAATGTTCTTTGATGCATGTCACTGCTAGTGCCATCAGTTAATTTACTACTATTAAGATTTTTAGAGATCATTTAGAGCAGAAAATTTTATTCATTCTTCAAGCCAAGAAGAAGTTACTTTTGTCAGTGATGAAATTATTCAATTTAATGAACACCAGCTAAATCTTCACTTTTCCTGAAAGTTATCCAGTTTGGAATTCGGGGTTTTACGTTTAAGCTCTGGAACTGCATATCTGGACCTACTTGCTAGACTTATACCTTCCATTTTGGTGTTGATACTTATTTCAAGTTCCAGTATCTGGGCAAGGTATTTAGAATAAGCCCCACAGTTATTACAGGGTTAGGACCAGAGTTTAGGAGCTAACACTGTAGGGGAAAGAAAAGGATGGTGATCCAAGAGAATGCAAATACTTAAGTCATTAGATATTTAGAAAAGAAGATAATGATTTACCTCCTCCTAAATATGCTGTTGTTTTTGCAGATGAGACACACATTCCTGGTGTATCTCAGACAATCCTTAATGAGACCCTTGCTGCTTTTTACCCATATATTCAGTTCCTTAACTACATGCTAACGGGATTCACATCTCTTGGACTGTTAAGTTAATGAGGCATTTACTTCAGATACAGCTTCATATTCTCAATATGTTCCATTGCTCTCTTCTAAGTTTTTTTGAGATTTTGTTCATTTCAAATATTTGTTGCTCAACCAATTGTAAAGCAGTATTTGAAATTTGCCCTGAAGTATTGGCAAGATAATGAAAACATTTTTGTGTCCATTTTCTTTATGTTAATTTTTCATGTTTTCTTTCTGTAATTCCTTGTTTCAATATATTGCTCATAAGTTCATGTGGTAAGAAAATTGAATATAGCACATTTCTATTTCTAAAATAATTTCAACTGGAAACTACATTGCTTCTTAAACTCTCCAGCTAAGCTTGCTGATGTGTCAATCCTCACATAATGCTTCTGTTGGGTGGATAATGTCCATATCCCTTCTTTGGGAAGCTGTACATGTTCCTGATGCTGAAATGATTAATAGTATTGCTAGCTTACTCGAGAGCAAATTCAGCTTCAAGTACATGATATTGGCAGAGGAGACTGGGTCTATGGTTTCATTTTCATTCATTCATTGTTTGATCTTGAGTCAGGCTTTTGTTTCAGTTTCTTCAAGAGTGAATCAGGCTTGTATGTCACAGAGTGGGTCTGTCCATGGTTTTATTTTCATTCACTCATTATTTGAATTTGAATCCGGTTTATGCATCAGTTTCCTCATGAGTGAAAGGAGACAAATTGTATAGATGGCCACAAAGTACTACTTTGGTTATAATTCTCATGATTAGTAATGGATTTAGGCTTCATTGCCAACATTGAACAAAATAATAAAGCATCTGTGTATATAGGCAGAAAGGCAGTGCTTATGGTTATGCAGCTAGCTGACTTGGACTTGAACTTTATCTTTGTAATGCATAAGCAGTGTAGCATTAGGTGAGTTCTTTAGCTTTCCTATGCCTCAGTTTTCTCATTTGTCAAATATGCCTAGTAATAGTGTTTAAACAACCAGGAAAAGTGTTCAATGAGTTGATGTAGAGTGATAGATACAATAGTTGATTGTAAACAGGGCACAGTTTTTTAATAACCAAAGTATATTGATTTGAAGTTGTGTCTGTCCATCTGTCTGTCTGTCTCTGTCTGTCTGTCTTTTTCTCTTAGAATGGATAACAGGCATGAACCCCCTTGCTCTGCTTTAGCACTTTGTCAAATCTCTCAAGATATCTTATTAGAAAACAATATTTTAAGCTTTATGACCACATGGTTTCTGTTTCGGGTAATGATAAACTCCCATACAAAGATTATTTTAAGGACTGGAGAAATAGTTTGTTAGGTGAGAATGTGTACTGCTCTTTCAGAGGGCTAGGGTTCTGTTCCCAGCACCCAGCTCACAACTGTCTGTAATTCCAAGATTGAATGCCTCTTCTGTACTCCTTGGGTATCAGGAACACATATGGTATACATATGTGCATATAGATAAAACACTCAAACACATAAAACTAAAAATAAATAAATAGTAATCATTTTACAGATAAAATGTTTAATAAACTACTTCTTTAAGGTATAGATAAGTTGTGAACCACATTCAGTAGCCCTTCATTTGTAGGTAACCATCATCCTGAAGTTTTGGGGATAGGATATGTCCTTCTTAATTGTCACTGGCCAGAGGATGGGTTTGTTCTTCCCTTGAAGATAAGCTGGAAAAAAAAACAGACTAGGAATTCAATTGCTCCATGTATGTTCTGCTTGTAGTCCCTACTTGTCTAGAGTAACCTAAGGAAAGTGCTGGAAATTCCTTCTCGTCTTTTTGTCTACAACATTCCTCAGCCCCTGGGTTGTAAGGACAAAGGTCTTATGGGAAAGTTGCATAAAGATAACTTTCTTCTTTTCTCTGTAATTGACAAAGAAAGCAAACTGAACAAATCAAGAGGGGCAAGCCAGTAACTTGTGTTCCTCCCTGGCCCTTTCTTTGGTTCTTGCTTTAGGTCCCTTCCTGCCTTGGTGTTCCTTCATGTTGGACTATGTTCAGGACACATAAGCTAAATAAACCCCTTCAAACACAGTGTTGCTTTTAGTCAGCGTGTTTTATCACAGCAAAGTGGGACAGGTTGTGTAGGAAAGTCCATGCTATTTACCAAAATATTGGTTGGGCAGAGGCATTATAGAAAACTTCTCACTGAGACATCAGCCCTCAATTCCCTTTGCTTTCTTTCCTGGAACTCTCTTCTATCATCCTTTCTCTTGGTGTCTCCCTAAATTCTTGAGAGTCTATGAATCTTAGTAATTTGGCTATCTGAAGACCAAATGAACAAACAAAAACCATGGGATACTAGCTCCTACCTGTTAATCTGTGAAGCACTGAGTTCCTTGCCACAATGTACTTGCTCTGATTTAGGAACAACCTAAACTTCCTCTTCCACATAGACCTGCCACAGTGGAGAATATTGATGACATCTGTCCTTCCTATACAAGTTGTCTTTAGGAGATAGGTGCTAAACGTTGGCATGTGCCTATTGGAAATCTTTGCAAAGGGAATGATGCATGATTAATAAAAACTCAGGGTCAGAAATTGGGTTCAACCTGAAGATCCAAAAAATAAAACAGCCAGCTACTGGCTCTTACCTCATACTCAGTCTGTCAATGGCGATCCTGCCTCCTGGAATCTCAGAAGGAGACTGAGTGCCTGATAGCTATTTACTCCCATTTATAATCCTCTCTAGGGCTGGGATTAAAGGTGTGTACCAACATCATTAAAGGCATGCACTGCCCAGTTTCTATGGCAACAAGTGTAGCTACTGAGATTAAAGGTGTGTGTTACCATAACCTGGTCTGTAAGGCTAACTAACCAGTGGAACTGTTTTATTCTCAGATCTTCAGATAGTCTTTATTTATTAAAATACAATTAAAATGTCACTACAGCTACTGTGTAACTAAAAGGCATTAGTATTAGTAAGGATAGATGTGATGCCATTAATACTCCCCTCAAAACCTTTATTCTGTTAAGGATGTAGGTAATTATTTTTTGGCTGGAGAATATCTCTAGAATGGCTCTCATTTTAATAAGAACCAATGATGTTATTGTTTTGTTGATCTTAAGGGAAAAACACAATTTTTTTTTAAAACCTTTATAGTGAACTAACAAAAGCTTTATACATCATGTTTTTATTTTGCTTCTACATGGAAAAAACAACCCACAAACCAAAGGCTGTTCTTTGTTATTCAGTAATCAAACAACCTTGTAGTATATATTGGGTTTAGAATAGCTAACATAAAATCTAACCTTTTAACAAAATTTTAATCACATAAAACTATATATTCATAATTGTAGGGACAAGGCGATGCTCTTCATACTACTGAAACTTCACGTAGTTGAAACCCAGTTCTCCATTTTCACTTAATGCCAACTGCTACCCTCCTCTTGTATGCGCTTGACTAGTGTGTAAGGGTATATATGGCATATATAGCATAAGAAGTTTTTTGGTTTCGTTTCTGTTGCTGTATTAAAATATTCTGAAAACAAAGCAACTTAGAAGAGAATGGATTAATAATTTCAGGTTACAGTCAGTTACTGTGGAGAAGACAAAGCCAAATAGCCAGCTGCATTATATTTAAGAGTGTAGTCAGATATTCTTTGGATCACCAGCTCACAAATAATGACACAGAGACTTCTTATTAAGTATGAAGGCTTAGCCTTAGCATAGCCTTGTTCTCAACTAGCTCTTATAACTGAAATCAACCTGTTTATATTAATCTATGTTCTACCATGTGACTTGCTACTTTTCCTCCATACTGGATATTTTATTCCCTCCACCTCTTGCTGGCGAATCCCACCTGTCAGATTCCTTCCTAGAGTTTCTATCTCTTTCCAGAAGTCCTGCCCATCCTATCCTCCCAGCTGTTATTCATTCCACTCTTTATTAAACCAATCAGAAGGTGCCTTAGGCAGGTGAGATAAAACAGAAACATCTCCACACAGTGTGATCAAATATATCACAACATATGAGCAGCAATAAATTAATGTATATGAAATCGTTTGCTTGCTTAAGCTCAGTTTGAATTCTCTATTCTTTGTTCAGAATCCCCTGCCTAGGGAATGTTGTTGCCTGCAGTAGACCCGGTCTTCCCATATCAACTAACTTTATTAATACCATCCCCATAGACATAGCCATGGGTTAACCCAATGTAGACAATCCCTCACTGAGACTCTGTCTTTATGTGGTTTTAGGTTGTATCAAGTTGATATTCAAAACTATCATACTTTTTATGACTAGTCTGTTTCATGTAGCTTTATATCATCAAATTTAGTCATATTGGAGTTTAGAATAGGATTTCCATATTTTAAAATCCCAAACAAATGTATTCATTTTACATAGTATGTTTTCATACATTTTTATTAATTAAATTTATTTTTTGACAATCACATATGTACATAATGTATATTGATGTGGTGCTCACCTCACAAACTTGTGGAAAACAGAAGGTGTATCTTACTCATTTTTGTCTGTTTCTCATGCTTTAATCTAAGGCCTGATATATACTTTCAGTGTTTATTTACTGGATATATAGTTGTTAATTCTACTCCAACTTATCTAGTCTACCCTATTTGACCGTGTTTGGCAATTTTTCTATGGACACAAAGGTCTTAAAGTCAGTCAAATTTGCAATAATTGCTTGGTAAACCCTATATTTTATTGTTCAGGAAACAATCTGGATTTCTGTACTATGATATTTTCCTATGGCTTTCTGCCTTTAATGGTACAAAGTACTTTGGGAAGCACCCATAGCACTGACATTTATTCCAGGTATCAGAAGATTTTTGACAGTTATCCATCAGCTGTTTCATGAGAGGCACATTAAGAGTTGTTTCCCATTTTGTAGTTAATTGAGGAACAAAGTGGCAACTGATACAAAATTTGGTTTCTAAAAGAAATCATTCTGTCCCTAATGAAGTCTGCATGGCAAAGGCAGCATGAAACCATTGGTCATCAGTGGTCACAAGTCAATACACACATGAAGGGCTTGATTCTTTCTGACTTCTAGTTCAGAATTTAGGTAGTGTGATATTACATGCTGTAAGGAATTTGCCAGAATCCAGTGACACTAATTTTAAAGATATAAAATCAAATGAGGTTTTGCTCAGGAATTAAAAAGGAATAGGTAAAAAAAATGCTTAAGAGCATTTGAGAAGTCCAGATTGATAGAGATGGAAATACTGAATGTTCCTGGTTATTTTTGTTGTTGTTGTTTTCTCTTGTATCTCAAATACGTGGCTATGGGTGTTTTAGGAACCTCTGTAATTGTTCTTTTTTGTTTTGTTTTTTTATTTTTTTTGTCTTTGTCTTTAAGATATTTTTGTGTATGTGTGAGTGTAAATGGAGACTGAGCTTTCATTTCCCAGCTGCCCAGACCCGAATAGTCAAACAGAAACTATATTAATTACGATACTGTTTGGCCAATTGCTTAGGCGTATTACTAATTAGGTCTTATGTCTTAAATTAATTCATTGCTATTATCTATGCAGTAATCTATGCATCACCACAGGCTGTGACTTACTGGTAATATTCTGGCATCTTTCTCTTTCAGCAGCTACATGGCATCTCCTCAACTCTACCTACTCGCTCTCTTTCTTTATCTCTATTCAGATTTCCTACTTGGCTTTACTCTGCTAAGCCACTGGCCAAAACAGCTCTATCCACCAACCAACAAAAGCAACACATATACAGAACGTTCTTGAGAGCATAGATTTCAGCATAAATATAATACAAACTTTAATATATTTCTGCTGTATCTTGACATTGCTCAGTTAGTCCATTCAGTTTCTGGATTATGCATACAATGTAAACTCAACAGTGTAGCAGTTTTTATTGTCAAACTACTATGCTAATTCAGACTGGCTTTTTATAGAAAGAGTACATTTTCATAATTCCCTGTGACTAGCATGCCATCACTGACTTCTTCAGAATAAGGCCAAAAGCATTGTCATGGTTTGTAATCTGAATGAAATAAGATACTGAGTCATAAATACTTTCATAAGTACTCTCCTCTCTATATCCTGTTCTGTTCCTTTGTTATTTGGTACTCTAGAGAGACTATCCTCCCAGGGATGATGCAGATAATGTTCTACACTAAAATGCAGGCTGCTTAGAAGTTTTACCTCACTCATTCATTGGGAAAACGAACATGTGAACATTGTAGTAGACGCAGAAAATCTATAAATGATGAATAGCTATCCCAGGAAACTTACCCTTTGACAAGTCACATACTCCAATGTCAAAAATTCCCCTTTTTGGTTACTAATGGACAGATAAAATACTAGAAGATGAATTCACACTGCCTAAGAGGACAATGCTTGTAACCCACTGCAATTTGCTAGTATTCAGATATTTTTGTTTTCAAATTTTGTATACCTCTTCCCCATGATCTCTCAAAAATCTGTCCAATATTTAAGTGACTGTAATCTCTCTACGCAGTCACACCGGATGTTTTCATGGAAAATGAAGTCTGACCCTGAGGTTTATTCACAGGGAGATGTGTTGCTTCAAAGAACTGCAGGATGGTAGAAATTCTGCCTTGTCTGTCATTGCTTTCAGGATAAGCAGGTAGTCTCAATGCTTAATAAACCTTTATTTAAAACCTGTAATTGAGAATGCTTATCTCATACTGACTCCCTAGTGCTGTAAAAAGATACTTTATTACAGAGTCAAAATATTTTAAACATCATCAATGTTTATCTTGTGGCCTTAGTTTCAAAGATTTAGTTGTAAATTCTCAAAATACATAAACTGTGTCATCTGTTACTTCTTTATTACCATATCCTCTAAAGTACCCAAATATCTTAATTACTAAATGGCTACCCAATGACTCTCAAGATAAACTACCGCAAGTCAAATACTGGTTTGCTTCCCATTGCCATTTTGTCTTTGGACACCAAATCAATATCACAATGCCTCAGTTATCCCCTAAGTAAAACAGGTTGTGAATATTCTATGAGTCAAGTACTTAAACACACCTGGCCTACTCACAAGCCCTTTATAAATTCTAAGCATTGGTACTGACATTGTTGACTGAACCACTGACTGAGTCATCTAGTCTTAAGAGCAACTGGAGGTATAAATTGTGGAGACTAAGTAGGTCAGAAAGCACAGGGAGTTCTACTACTGGCTGGTTTTTGGATTTTCAAGACAAGGTTCTCTGTGTACCAGCCCTGGCTGTTTTGGAACTCACTCTATAGACTAGGCTGACCCTGAACTCACAGAGATCCCCCTGCCTTTGCTGCCCAAGTGCTAGGTTAAAGGCATGTTCCACCACCTACTGGCTGAACAATGAGATTACATAGAGGCAAAGTTTGAGTATGGGAGAGAGTGGATGGGTAGGCAGTGTCTTTAATATTTCTCCAAACCACATTAGAAATAATAGCTTAGCACAATACTCTGCCCACTGGACCTTTCTATGAGGACAGAAATTCTCTTTTAAATTATTTTTTCATTTACTGAAAATAGATTACTTGCTCATATAATATCTATTGATTATAGTTTCCCCTACTTCTAATCCTTTCAGTCACTTCCCAAGTTCCCTCCCCTCCCGATCCACTACTTTTCAAGGACAGACTTTTTTTGTTTATAGTCTCTCAAATGGTAGTCATAGTCACATGAGTGCCTATGGACTTATACCCTGGTTCTCCAAATGATAAAATGAAGTTATTATTACATTTAATTTGAACAAACATATAGTTACATTCCAATAACCACACTTATAAGCCAACATAAATGTAGCACAACCACATTACAAGAAAACCACTCAAAGACAGAAAAGCTTTGTGGCTAGTATTGGTGCCAGAGAATTAGGGGGCCTCTTCTAAGTGGGAATTCATATGCCCCTCTTTCAACTCTGTCATTTTTGCTTCCCTCCTTATGTCTCCTTTCTCCACTCACCTTTCTTGCCTTTCATTTCTTTCTTCCTCTTTCATTCCTATTTATTTCTAGTAATCAGAGTCCTCAGTCAAATATGTTCTCATATGTATGCACTTAAAGGTATGTTCATATCAATTAAAGACAGTAAAATACCCATGAGTATGAATATTAAGACACATTTGATGTATACATTAATTCCTTAGGAATGAAAGGTGATTTGAGGAAGTTACAAGCACTGGCTGAAACTAGCCTTTTTCCAGTACTGTATTCATACAAAGAGTGATTCCCTTGATCTAGTGTTCATTTCATTCATCTTTTAACTAGTAAACAATGTGCAAGATTATTGCAGAATTTGGGGGCTCTTGGTAAAAGCTGCCACTATTTTTCAGGGCTTAACACAATGGTATTTCATACAGTGAAGGGTATGAGCCTGAACTTCACTAACTGCTTGGAAGGAGAAGAGGTGGGTGCTGGACCATGGGAACTGAGAAACACTCATTTTGTTGCTAAGACTACTTTTGTGGCTATTGTTTGTAGTCTGAACAAATCTGAACAAAGTTACAGACTTCCTAAAACAAGTCCTTTCTCATCTACAAGTCATGCGGTTAAAACAGTCCATTGTCGGTATTTTGGACATTTTAAACATACACTGAGTCATAGTTTGTACCTTAAATGACTTGAACATTTCCTGTTTAAAAAGAAGCTATTTTATAGAGCACCATAAAACTTCTTTTAATTTGTGGAATCCATCCATATTAAAATGATAACTTTAGAAACCTTCTGTAGAGAAAATGGTGACTCTGACCTTTTATTCCATTTGGCCATGAATAAAAGAACTATAATTTCAGCACTCAAATTGCAAATTTGTTACTGTGCCTGTGTTCTTTATACAAAATGCTATTTCATCTGTCAGTTAATAACCCACCTTAACCCATTTTCAGCATACTGTTTTTTCTAGTAAATGCTCACATATGATTCTACTTTTGTGTAATATAAAATGGAATTGTTGAAAACTCTCAGACATGTTTTCAGAAAAAAATAGTTTTAGGGATTCAAGCTGGGCGTGGCAGTGCACACCTTTAATCCAGGCACTTGGGAGGCAGAGGCAGGTGGATCTCTGTTAGTTTGAAGTCAGACTGGTCTTCAGAGCAAGTTCCAGGGTAGCTAGGTTAGTTACATAGAGAAACCCTGTTTCAAAAGCCAAAACAACAGGAAGAAAGGAAGAAAGAAAGACAGAAAGAAAGAAAGATGGGAAGAAGAAAGGAAGGAAGGAAAAGGAAATAAAGAAATAAGAAAGAAAAAAATTTATTTGTAGTTTCTCTTTGTCCTGTGCATAATGTGGACAATACCATGTCAGAACAGCAGCCTGAAGATAACAGTAGTTAGTACATGACTCGGAGGACAGTCCATGCTTTTAACTTTCCAATTTATTCTATAGGGCTGGTTATATAGTTCAAGGTAGAGCATTTACTTAGAATTTGTAGGGCTCTGGGTCCAATTCCCAGCACTGCAAAACATGTTTGGCTAAGAGAACAAATCCCAAGAGCAGAGCTTCAAAACCTGATGAGTAGGTCCCATACAACTCCATCAAACCCTGTTACTGTGAGCCTCACCCCTCTGAAACGAGCCATAGTAAGCCTTGCAGATGCATGCTTTCCCAGCCTATATTTTTAAGCCTTTTTTGATTATTGCTTTTCCTATCATTACCAACCTTTCTTCCCCACTCTTCTATTTCCCTGCAGCTTCCAAACTGCTCTTAGCTTTGTTGGTATCCCCATGCTCCTCTGCAGTCTCTGTTTGTTTATGCCACACTCTTCTCCTCTGGGTTTGCTGACAAAAGAACTGTTGCATCCTTCTCCTCCTTCTTATCCTCTTTCTGGTACTCATTGTGTACGCATCTAATCTCAGATGGAGAACAAGTCTTTTGCCCAGCTTCCCAAGTGCTGGAATGGCAGGCATCTGACACCATGCCTGGATTCCCCAATCTTGTTGCAGTTCAAACATCACCTCATCCAGTGAATCGTCTGGGTGAGGAGCGGTGGTACATTCCTGTAATTCTAGCATTTGGGATATAGAGGCAAGAGAATTGGGAATTCAAGATCGGCTTGATTTACACAGTGAATCTGAGGTCAGTTTAGGCTACTTCAGAACCCGTCTCAAAACAATAACCAGACAATACCAACAGTAAAACCTAGGGTACCTGTAAGTATAGCACTTGATTTCATGGTGCCTGATTATCAACATGCCAGTACTGCTCCATTGAATATTCTATTTTCAGAGTTGTGAAAATTGTACAGAGCTATCACATCATATATGGAAGAGAAACCATAGCTGTTAGCCTCTAAAACACAGTCGCATGAATGCTGTTGAATTCATATTGTGTTGGTGTCTTCTTCAGGGTTGAAATTTCTTAGATTAATAAGCCTCCAAGAGTAGACAATTCAGAATCCGAGAGGAGATAATGACTCGGCGGAAATGTGGGGAGATGTCAGTCCTTGGTGATACTGTTTTATGTTTCCATAGAAAATATCCAGAATGGAGACTGTGAGGTCAGTGCTGCACAAACTTGCTTATAGTCTTTCTTCTAATGCAGAAACAATTTCTGGAACTCTACTTATTTTTGTTAACTGCTGAGACTAAGTATGTTTTTTTGAAGTTGACTCAAGTTGCCAGTGAGTGTGCTGTGACATGAAAGTACTATTCTGTTCGCAGTTGACTTACATAAGTATCTAAATGTAATATTTGTCTGTAATTTCTCAATACTACTACTTGAAAGCATTGTATTCCTCATTATATGTTAAAATAGAAATTGATAACCAAGAAAAATATGGCTGATGGGTGAGGATTTAGGGGACTCTGAAAATCTTGTTGGAAAGTCCAGTAGATAAAGGCCAGTGTGGAAGTGATCTATTAACTCCCAAGTATACTTTTATTTGTCACTCGTCAATTTCCTGAACACCTGTAGTGCTTTTCAGGAACAGAGTTTCCTCTAATAGTTCTTAGGCACAATATAACTGGAAACCAGAGACGTCATGGAAAGTTCTAGATCAAAGACTTTTAGAGAAGATTGCTTTTAGGACTATCAGAATTGGCACTATTTTTGTAGCCCACCTACCCCTGAACAGAACAAAGAATTGTTCTTCTTCTTCCCTTCCAATGTCATTGTGGAGAACAATCCAGCAGAGCAAACACGGCAAAGACTGTGGAAATGGCATATAAATCCCCACTGTGTCCTTTACTCGCTGCATGACTCACTAGAAAAAGGGGCTTGACAACTGCCTGCCATCCCTCTCTCCAATGAATTACTGACAAAATGCTTATTGACTGCTCCACTATGCTAGGTACTCTGTTAGGCACTGCGAATACAATGGCAAACTCAACAAGCACTGTTCCTGCCCCCATGAAATTTAAAATGAGCATGCTGTGAGGATTTAATAAGAGTAGGTCCAAAGCATATTTATTGCTCACAAAATGTGGATTTCTTTTTCTTCTCTCAATTTTGAATCCATAGTGTTAGGTATGCATGGCCTATATATGCAATGTAGCCTCAAGTGTGAGTGTGTATTGTGTGTGCATATGCATGTGTGTTCATGTTTTCATGTGTGTATACACATGTACATGGACACACATACTCTCATATCTCTGTGACTTTGATTTATTTTATACTAAGGCATTTCCCTGTTCAGCCCTTGTCACAGGCTTTGCTTATTTGTTTTGAGGGACTTACCTGCCAACAAAGCAGGATGGTTATATGGATATAGTCCTTGATCCAGGTGCCTTTAGAGGATTCCATTGGCTTTATGATATCACATTTAGTTTCCTGTTCCTGTTTCTCTGTGGAAGGATATGACAAGCAATGGACTCTCTGTTTTGTTGCAGTGATGGCCTATTTAAAATGAATTCCTGAAACATCGTGTTTTGGGTTCAAAGCCAAATGCTCTCATGAGACAGTAAGACTAGTAAAAACCTTCCACCATGTTGTCTTGGGGCTTGCTTCATATACATGACATCCCACAAGTCATGGGATTTTATTTTGAGGATGTTATGTGAGCCATATTTGCATGTATGTTCTATTTTATCCTGTTATGTATTTCACGCATGATACTACCAGAACAGTCGGAAATGTGCGGTCAACCTAAAAGTTTAATCCTGATACTCCTTTCCCCAGATCTGTCTCATCACAAAGTTCTCTTGAGTTCCCCCTTAAACATAGCCTTGCCCCCACTGTAATTACCTTATTTTATATTCTTATTGTCTCAATCACGGTTTCTGACAGTAACCAAACAGGATCCTTACCTCCAATCCATTCTGCTTCCCATTTTCTATAATTTTTACTCCATGTCAGTATTCTGATATGCTGTTGGCCTTTTCACTGTCCTGTATGGTCCTTTTTAGTGATTCCCCTGTGTCTGCACAGAATAACAGGCTAAGCTGTTAGTATGATGTACAAAGTTCTGCCTTATCTTTTCTGCTCTGTATTTTATTTCAACTTTTGTTATCCCTACGTATTTTCTAACCATCTAAAACACACATGGCTTTGCAATACAGCATTTATTCATTCTTTGTACATCTGTGTGCCAAGTACTTGTCTAGACACTGGGTATATCTTAGCGACAAATAGAGACAAAAATCCTTTCTATCATGGAATTTTCATCCCAATTGGAAAAACAAATAAGAAATACATATAATCTTTCATTATTATTGCCTTTGTGTCTTTCCATATGCCGTTTCCTTTGCCTGAAGCAATTTCCTTACATGCTATTTTTCTAGAAATTGCCTATTCCTCTTTCAAGCATGCATTTGTGAGCATTCCTTCCAAGGAGTATTTCTGCTTACTCTCTACCTTTCTATGGTTTCAGTTTGCTGTTTCTCATTAGTCGCCTGTCAGACTTGGCCCTCATGACATTCTCCTTCTAACAGGACAATGTCTTTTTCAGCTTTGCCTTCTTATTACTTATCCCTGTGCTGGCACATAGGCAGGAACCTGAAAATGTGATCGAGATCATGAAAGAATGAGGAGAAATGAAAAAGGGAGGATGAAGATCAGAAAAGAAAAATGGAAAAAAAGGCAAAAGGGGAAAAACGATGTACCAAAGCAAGAAGAAAGGCTCAAAGTAAAATGTGGGAAAAAAACATGTAGGTCTACCACTTCTTAGCTTGAAAGAGTTATAACTGATCTTTGATTTTTTAGATAATAGATCAGTAGAGATTCAAATCAAGAAAATGCCAGAAAATTTAATAATAAAATTTTTATAAAAAATGAAAGGAAAAGCCATTTCCTCCTGTAATTTGGACTGTGCACCATTGTTCCCACAACTTATTAAATTAAGAAATTAAATGAAATCACCCTCACACACTTGAATTAATCTTCACCTTCACACCTTCTTACAATGCAATAATTACCAAAGCTTGCAGGAAGTATGTTTTTCTTTTACTTATGTCATTGTTCTAAGCAACATCAAGATGAAATCGAACAGTGTTGGGACATATGAGGTAGAGAATTCGTGCAGACCCTTAGTAGTTAAGTGAATTAGGAAGAGCGAGTCCTCAGTGAGGGGCTTTGGCTTCCTCAGCTGGCAAAGGAAGGCTATGGGACAATCGTTCTTTCACTGCCTCTCCTTTGCCAGCTCGGAGAACACACTAATCTGGTGGTGATTAGTTACACACAGCCTTCATTTTCATTCCATTTTCTTCAAATGAACAGCTTTGTGTTTTTCTTTGGATATGAATAAATCCCATCATAGTCTCTCCACTCTCCACTCAGATGCCCTTGGTGTTGTCTAGATGTCATAACCCACCGCCCCTCGGGACTTGCCATCTTCCATAGATGTTGGCCTGTCTTTGTTCTGAGACCCTTGCCCATTTCTACTTCACATCCCAAGGGATTCTGTGATGATGAAGACCTGCCACTGAAAGTCTGGTATCCCACAAGTTTCTTTCCCCTTAATGGTACTTCCTTATAGAGAATCATAAAATTCCCCTCTAAACTGTGTTGATTGACCTCAGCTTGCTACTGACAAAGAAATTGAGGAAAAATGAAGCAGAATATTCAAGTGATATTCGGAACGTGTTGGGTAGCTTTTAGAATATTAAAGGACAGTATCAAACCAAATTCTTACCGTCTTAACATAGACAAGGGAATTTTCGATATGTTAAAGTGTAAACTATAAGAGGAAGTGAAAGAAAGGTTATAATAAAGTTACATATTTCTTGGGGTCTGGATCATTTTGTTTTGGAAATGTAAAGACAGAAATGACAAATAAAATGTTTGATACTTTTAATACATGAAATTTGAAAACAAAAATAAAATCGCAATCATCCATTCACCAAATGCTAAAGCATGCATAAAATCCTAGGATTGATTCCCAGCCTCCCACCCAAGTCAGTACTCAAAAAGCAGAAACAGAAATGAAGTTTTTTTTTTGTAAAATCTCCAAATCAACATTTGCTCAAGAGAGCATCCATTGACCTCAAAGGCTGGACTCAAGAGTGATGAATCCAGGATATCTTCAGACACTTTTATAGCTTTAGTAATGGCTAGAATCACAGTGTGAGTTCCCTCACAGTTGGCTTCTGGAGAGGGAGTAAAAGGAGAACTGTATCCATCATTTAATTTTTAGGTTAAAAAAAACAAACGAATGAACAAAGCATCCAAATTAAGCTCCTTGTTCAGTGCTTGATAGAGAGTTACAGCTCAAAAAGTGGTTCGTTGAGTCTGACCACAGTACATTATATATGCCCTGAGAACATGGGAAAAAACAAGCAAGGGGAATAATCATTGTTGCTATTTTGCCTGGTTCCTTATCACTTACCTTGTATCCCTCATTTCTGAGTATCCTCTTTGAATGCTTGAGGGTAATGTGGTTAACTAGAAGGGTATTTCCATTTTAGTATCTCCCAGTGAGACTCAAGAGGTTTTAAATAGGGCACCGACTATTTTGAATTGAGGGCAGAGAGAAGAATAGAGGCATGTGCTAAGCCAAGTTAAGTAAGTCATCTAGAATGTGTCAGTCCAGGGATTACGCACCTGGTCATTGTCAATGGGAAGGGAAGTGACCAAAAATCTCTGTGGCCGCTATGAAGGAATACTTTCCCAGGCATTTTTTTCCCTAAACTGCCACACAGTGACACCGTCTGACAACGAGAGTGGTTGGAAAAGTATTTAGTGAGATGGGTTCTAGCGTTTGTCTAGAAAGTAAAAAGAGGCATATGTGACCCATGAAAAAGGTCAAGGGCATTTGAGAGAGTTCAATTTTGCTAGCAGTGAATGATTAGGGGCAATCTCATAGGCCATCAGCAAGCATTTATTGAGTGCCTACTATGTGTCAAGAAAGTAGAATGGGCATTCTATTTCAGGCAGCTGAACTTTTAACTCCCATCTGCTTTCATTGTCTTAACCATAAATCTGATCTGAAGGAGCAAAGTAAATCTATTCTGGTGCTTGTTCATTCTTCCTCCACCTTCTAAATAGCACCCAGCAGCTGCGCATAGCCCTTCTGAATACCATGGAAATCATTTCCACATCTGATACTCTGTTAGGATTGTATTAATTGTTTTTCTTCACAACAATGCTTTCTAATTAGCTTGAACAATACCCTCTGTCCCATGTTTAAAGAGACTTTGTGGCTGGTGATGATTTCTCTAATTCTGACAAGCGAGATTAGATGTGAACTGATCTTTCCCTTGTTTTCCTTTCTTTTGCTTTTCATCTTTTTATAGATGTATACTAATATCCTAATTTATATCTGTTCTTTATTTAAAAGTGTAATGGCTTAATGAAGTCTGCCAATCTGTATCTCTCTTAGCAGGAATTCTTCACTCCTTTGCACATCTGATGAATGCTATATACAACCTTCCCCCAGAGAAATGCACTGTTCCATATGTCCATATAATTCAATTCAGCCAACACAGGGAGACTTGGGCACAGTATGGAAGGAATGCTGAATTTCAATGACCCTTTGGATAATCAAAGCCACTGCCTCCCAAAATTATTTTAATCACAGAACTCTGTGGTTGAAGAGGGTAGGAGGGAGGGAGTGATTGAATGGTACTTATTCCTACTCTCTTACAATGTGTATTCTGAGGAAAACAGCAGGCAAGCTAGTGATATAGCCCAGTCTCTTCCTCTTTCATATGAGAAAGGTAAGTCACATAAAACAGAGTGACTATCACAAGGTCATGGACCCCTTCATTGACAGAGCTTGGACTTCCAAATTTGCCTTCAAATGAATCTTGGCACAATATATTTTAAAGTCCTTATTTATATAAAAATACCATCATTTGAGCAATGAAATAGGAAATGTACCTTACTTCTGTGTTGTGGCTACGTCAAGGTTTTCTTTCTTTCCCCCGGATTTCTGCCACTTCTCTTGTCTTGTGCCCTATATTAGCTCACGATATGTCCTTCATTAGAGTACATACCATAGTCAAAAGCAGTGCCTTTGTTCTCAACAGTATATGTCATGTTGATTTTGCATAAATATAACTCTAATTCTATAACTCTTAAAGAAGTGGCCATGGCCCTGGCATGGTTCCTGCTCGACTTTAGGCCACTGACTAGACAACCCAGGCTATTATTGTGTTGCTCTCCACCCCTATCTTTCAGCCTACTTTGTCATAGTCAAGAAACTTGCC
Source organism: Ondatra zibethicus (assembly GCA_004026605.1). NCBI lineage: Eukaryota > Metazoa > Chordata > Mammalia > Rodentia > Cricetidae > Ondatra > Ondatra zibethicus. The sequence continues at coordinate 51,899 of PVIU01010529.1, read as the reverse complement.
TGAGATTCCTCTGCAGTGTTGACTTGTTATGGACCGACTTATGGACAGGCAGAGCCAGTCTTCTGTGATCTTCATTTTTGCATAAAGATCCAAAAATGAAGAAACTTTTTCAGAGTACCAGAGCCAAGAGAGAAATAAAATTAAGATGGCCAAAAGGAAATTCACAGAATCCTTAGAGACAAGCTGGCCCTTAGACTTCCTGTTTTGAAAACTCATGTAGCTTTGGGTGTCTTCTTTCCCTTCAATATGTTAGAAGCAAAGTTAGTTCATCTGCCACACCAGAGATCTACTTAAATATAGCTTAATCTGATCCAAGAGACCAAAAAATAAATGAAAGATTAACAGGCTGGAGTTCTAAACTTGGAGAGTAGCATGTTTTGGTAGGGTTCGGATTGAGTCAGATATGAAGGTGAACCCTGGCTTTGCCATGTCTTGTATGACCTTGGCAAAGTTAACTTGCTAAGCCCCCACGACTTCATCTGTTCAAATTGAGAATGTAGTAGACTACTCTGAGGATTCAGAGACAGACAGGAGCAGATGTTTGTTCCCTTTACTTATCTTCCTTGAAATCTCACATCTGACTTTAGATTCTTCCTTTTTTATGTGCGTGTACATATACAATCATGTGTGCTGATGTGCATGCCTGTGGAAGCCAGAAGTGGCAGTGGCTGCCTTGTTAAGTTACTCCCAACCTTTTTGTAAATACAGTATATCACACTGAAACTATAGCTCATCAGTTTGGCTAGTTTAATTAGCTAGTAAGCTCCAAGAATCCTCCCGTCACTGCTTCCCAGTATTGGGATTTCAGGCATGTTTCTCTGAACTGAATTTTTTTGAGTGAGTGTTGGGGATCTGAACTCATATCCTAATGCTTGATTGTCTGGTCAGCACTTTACCCAGTGAGCCATCATCTCCCCAGGCCCAGGCGTTGCACTCTGCCTACTGAATTCCCTTCCAGTCATTTGTACTCCCAATAGACGGAGAGAGCATAAGAAACATGGCTCAGAATGAATATAAAGATAATGGTTTATCCCAGAACTCTAATTTACCAAGAAACAAGAGGCTAAAGAGAGAGAAGGAAACTAAATCATAGTTCACCAGTTCTATCTGCTGCATTTATAATAATTTTCATTCATAGTGTTCCAGTCTTACCAAGAGCTTTTAATGCGACAGATTAATACAAACAGAGTTGCCTTATTTCTCCTTATACCAGCTTGTAAACAGAACCATGAAACAGAGTTGATCCACCAAAAAATAGTCTGTATTTACAGACATAATTCTTAACATAGAAGTTTAAAATCCCATCTTTATACTTTCATAAATACTAATGAAATATCTTGGCACAGATATGGCAGACATGATTATATAACTCCCAGAGGTAAGGGCAATTTTGTTAAAAAAACAACTGTAATTATATGGACAGAATCAGGGACTAGTGTTCCAGAATGTGATATTATAGTTTTGTGTAAGTAAAGGTTTTGTTTGTTGATATTTGGTTGGTATCATTTCTTTGGAAATAAGCTCTTGCTTAGAGTGGCCTAAACTCCTGCTTCTACCTCCCTGCTGCTAGAATTGCAGAAATATCATCATGCCTGCCAGTTAGTTTTAATCAGTGTTGTGCAGTAAGAAAGGCAAGGAGTTTGATATGAAATTAATATGGAACAGTAATACATGGATACATTAGTTAATTACTGTAATCCCAGTTTCTATCCATTCTAGAATGAAGTTTTAATGTGAATTGGAAGTAATTTTAGTGTTTTATGAACTGTGGATATGTAATCTGGAGCATAGTAGGCACCCAAGAATGAAAATTATTGGTTGTCTTCATGTTTGTAGTGACTTGTGTTATTACTTCTAAACATAAGAACAAACTAAGGTGAGATATTAAATTTCAAATGAGTTCTATCTGGAGAGCAATGGAATGGAGAATAGTTTAATTTTTTACATGGGTTTCTCTGTGGTGTTGGAAAATTGTGTGTGTGTGTATACATATATATATGATATGTGAGGTGATTTTTTTCCGGTCACTCATTGATTCAATACATTTTAAAGTCATAGAGGAGGCTCCCTGGCTATTTATCATGTCTGGATGACAGAAACACACATTGGAAAGAATCTTTGTAATAAAGAAGAATGGGTCTTTTGCTTCAAACACTTCCTCTTTGAATATCTTCCTGTTGTGGTGAATGGGCAGAGGACAGATGCTAGATAATGCATCTGAATTGTTTCTTACTACTGCTTTTGTTGCTACTTTCAAGATGAATATAGGGAGCAAAGTGTGTAAAAGTATTTCTTTTGCTTTTTGAAGGCATCAAACAATTTAATCAAAGCCTTTCAGATCTGTGCGTATTTGTCCTCACACTCTGGTCTCAGTCTACTTGTGGAAATTTACCTCTTTCTTGACACAGCAAACCATTTATTTCTTTTCCCAATAATCTTCACCTTTAACTTGTTCTACATCTTTATTCATAATATGTCACTTGAAAAACCTTTCTGTATCTATTTGCTCAAGTGTGACATTTTCCCAGAGCCTTCGGCTAGATATGATTCGTAATAGTCTACTGTGGTGGGAAGATCACAGACTTTGGTTCCATCACTTGTAAACTAGAAATACTACAGCTTACCTAATAAACTGAAGTATCAGCACATTTGATACTTGCCACTTATTTCAATTCATTTGCTAATTCTTTTTCATTCTACCATCATTTTGGAATAAGAGCAATGGTTCTCTTTTAACTAGTTTAGGGGCTCGATGGAACCCAGTATATGGTGACATTTTTAATCTTTAAAATAGAGCATGGTCCCTGCCACTACTAATTTAAGATGTATGTGAACTGAAATTATCAGAAGTAAAGTTTTCTTCACTTGGAATTTTTGTCCCATAAACTAAGTTATAAAATGCAAATGTTAAATACTTTAGAATCGTTTAACTCTAGAGTTTTACTATGTCATATGGATTTTGTCTGAATGGTTTCATGTGAAACATAATTTTGGGGAATGTCAAGTGTTTTCTACTGATTAAATGCTCCTTATGAGGTAATGCAATATCCTTAGACATAGCTGCTTATTCTTACAAAGCCAAAGCATGTACCCCCTTAATATTCTACTTGCTCTTCTTCTGGGATGGACTCCTAAAGGTCTAGGATCTGGAGGATTTTCGTTTCTATTTATTTTTTTACCCTTCGAGGATTCTACAAGTTGGGGCTCACTATATACTCCTTGTCCTTAGTTTTTTTTTTAATACCCTTAGACCCAACACTTAATAAATGTTGTTGTGAAAAGTCAATGGTAGCATTATCTCTAAGTTTTAGTTGTCTACTTTTCTAGGCATATCATGAAAATTATTTTGTAGTAAATCATCATCTCATAGCATAGTAGAGAGTACTCTGGTTAACACAAGGAAGTAAATAAACACAATATACCCATTTCATCTATCTGGGTAAATTAACTTATTTGGACAAATATGATAAAAAGAAAACACAGTAAATGGTTCAAATAATGGGATTTGTTTTTTCCTGGTTCTGGAGGCAGTCTGAGATAAGGAGAGTGCCCGCTGTGGGGCCCTCCATCATGGCTGAGTCCTCCCTTTGTCTTCACATGATCTTTCCTCCGCCCACATCTGTTTCCTAATTTAATATTTTATAAGGATGCCCATAAGATTATATTAGAGACTCACATATATGACCTCACTCAGCTTTAATTATCTCCTTATTGACTCTTTTCTCCAAATATAGTCACCTTCTAAAGTACTGGACATTAGTACCTCAACGTGAATTTTTGGCAGACCACAACTGCCCGAAAGTGAATTTGTGATCATAATTAAATGGATTTACACTTTGTGACAGATTTACTATTGGGCTTGACTATCTGCATGACATATCCTCTAAAGGTAAGTGAGTCTAGACTCTTTATATAGGCATAGGTGTTACTCCAATACGATTCACAAGTCACCTTCATCTCAGAAGAGGCAAATGAATCAAGGAAGTTTGTAAGTGAAGCACAAATAGCTTCTATTCAGGCTTTGGGATAGGATTTGAAAGTTTAAACACTGACATCACTTGGCAAGATAAATATTTGCTTCTCATTTCGCAAATGAGAAAGATAACATTTTGGCATGCCAACATGATTTGTTCAAAGGTTCAAAACTACTTAGTACTGGACTCGAGATCCAAATAAAAAATCTGATTTTAAGCTCACACTCTTCCCACATGCATCCTTTTATCTGAAATTGAGATGATAAACTTTCTTTTCTCATTTCAATCCATTTCATTAAGTGAAAAAATTCTATGGAAGAGTTTTACCATATGCCCATGTTTAATATGAGTTGATTTTGTCTTCCTTCATGTGCTGTCTCTGTTTTTTTTTTTTAAAAAAAAAACTTTTCATGCAGACTCACACACGTGAAAAATCAGGAAAGGATCACAGAAATTGTTTAATTATAAATTTTAAAAAAATTGGGGGCGAGAGTGCAGAGAGCTTTTTCAGCCGCACTGATGTAACGAAGTGATTCAGATTTGTCCTATGGCCTCTGCAATCAAGATCCACACATCACTCTACAGTAGCCAAATGATTTGTTTGAATCATTTCTTATGAAATTTTCCTTCCATATCCATAGGATAAACTAGAACCATTCTGGCTCTCTGAACATTTTCTATGCTTGTGATAGATTTGGGGCTGCTTAGTCTTTGTGAATGGTTTAGTTCCTGAGTATTGATTCTCTGCAGAGAAATGGGGCGTTAGGAGTTTTAGTGACAGATAAAATACATTTCAGTGTACTGGAGGGCTATTTACAACTAATGAAGGCTGTGAAAATAACAATGTGTCCTACTGTTGAATTCTTTAGAGATTACACAGCCTTCTATACCTCATCTGATTTTCACAAAACATACTGAACTGATCAGTCAAAGATTGTTATGTATCTTCCCAGATTTAGAAACTGGCATTCAAAGAAGTTAAATGCAGGCAGAGCAAACAACCAAGTCTTTTGATCACTCTCAACTTTTGTTCTAAATTATTCATTCTAAGTTTGGCATCCTGTAGCCATTCACTTTCAACTTGGGGCAACCTTTTTACTTTTGCAAAATTTTATATGTAGAATTGTGACAATTGATAGCTCCTTACTAGTTTCGAATGCCCAGGTAATTGCCTGAATTCTCCCTGGACTCGATGAAGCAAAACACTTAATGGAGTCAATCCACATCCCAATTTTTCTTCCTAGTGTTTTCCTCCTGGTGTTAATTCATACCAAATATTCACCATGTATTGAACATCATTCTTGTGGCAGGTGCTGATTTTACAATCGTTCTAAAGTCTGTAATATTTCTGTAAGGGAGGCATTATCCTCTCTTCCTTACAGATGGGGAAAAGGGGGGGCTTGGAGCTATTAAGTAACGTTCTTTTACAAAATCACACAGTAAGTTGTACAGTCAGAGCTTCGACTCTTAGTCTGCACTCACATCATTACATGTCTTTAAATTTGGTGAGTGGACTTTTTTAAAAGTCTGAATTATTTAGAAGTTATATCTCAGAGAAAGTCATTTCTTAGAAAAGAAATTGATAAAAACTTTTTTATCTTAAAGTGTTATGGAATAAGATAATCTACATAATTCAATAAGATTACAGTCTTCTTATTGATTTGATAGCTTATATAAAGTTGTGAAGTTACAGGAGATTCTGTCAGAAACTTCTCTGAGTAGTAGACCCTATGAGTTATACAGAGAGAGACCTTTTCTGCTCATTCCTGCATCAAATATTTCTTTGGGTTGTTATCTTCCTAACCAACCAAATCCCCCTTCCCTTGTAGCTATCACTTTTAGTTCACATAAAATCACGTAATGAAAAACATGCCATTATAGATGTCAGTGCCTGATTGCTTTCTTGACTCTGGGTGTCAGCAATTAGTATTAATTACCACATAATGTACATCCATTGGAAAGGAGGATCTCTTCTACTAGGATGATCCTTACTGTTTAATTTGAGCAGGCAGAGTTGTCAAACTAAGCTGACTTCCTTCACATTCACTACCTGTACGATCTGGAAATATCTAACTCCCTCTTCTGCTGCTACCTGCAATCTACTTTCATCATGAAGTACCACAGAGGTCAGCATCTGTGCTAGACAAGTAATCCATACAAAAATGATCTTCATCATATTAAAGGTCCATCCGATAGAGTAGACTGCCACTTGTTGTACTCTGATTTCTCCAAAGTGTAGTCTGCTTTGGTATGCTGAACATGTCACTTCTGCTCATGTACCTCCAAGAAGACCAGCAAGGGTCCTTCAAACCATGCCTACCAATAACTTTAATGGGAAATTAAAGTGGGGAAATAAACCCAGTGCATGGCATAGCTAGTAGACATAGGTTCAGAGGCAAGGAGGGATACATTGTTTTAATATTAAAATAACTCTATGGTGTTAGAGTTCATGTATAATCATACAATCAATTAGTTAAAAATACATTCATCAATGACTAGGCAATATTTATTCTTCCAAATTTAGACCACCTGGAGCTGGAGGGATTGCTTACAGGATAAAGTACATAAGGTCTCCAGTGACCACATGGTAGGGTACATCTCTAATTCTGAGCACAGGGTGTCAGAAACAAGAGGATCCCTGAGGCATATGGAGTGGCTACTCTTATAAATCCACTACTCATGGTTCAATGACAGATACTGTTTTAGAAAACAAGGTAGCGAGTACGAGAGGAAGGCACCTGAAGATGTTGGCCTCTTCCCTGTGCTCATATGCCCACCCACAGCTGCACACACATGCAGAGGCTACTCATGGGATTATATTAACAGACCCAGAAAGATGTTTATCACACGTACTCACTTATAGGTGGTTTTTAAACATAAAGCAAAGAAAACCAGCCTACAAATCAAAATCCGAGAGAACCTAGACAACAATGAGGACCCTAAGACAGACATACACGGACCTAATCTACATGGGAAGTGGAAAAAGACAAGATCCCCCGAGTAAATTGGGAGCATGGGGACCTTGGGAGAGGGTTGAAATGGAGAGGAGAGGAAGGGAGGGAGCAGAGAAAAATGTAGAGCTCAATAAAAATCAATAAAATTTTAAAAAAGAATTATATTACCCACTTCTTGAATAGAAAAACACTTATGATAAAATTGTCACTACCACTAAAACTTTACTATCTAGGCATAGATATTTAAGGTGTCATAATACAGAACTACTTTAAAAGATTTCAGCCTAAAATTAGATTTCCAGTCTGAAGATGTGGTACATGGTCTTCATAGAAAAAGTGTGTGCTATGGGATAATGCTTTTGTACCCTGCAAAGCTTTGTCATTCATATTGGTTTACTAAAATGCTGATTGGCCAGTAGTCAGGCAGGAAGTATAGAAGGGGTAACCAGACTAGGAGAATTCTGGGAAGATGAAAGGAAACAGTCAGTCACCAGCCAAATGCAGAGGAAGCAAATGTGAATCCTGCACTGTGAAAAGCTGTGGGACCAGGCAGGAAAAAAAAAAAAAAACTTCCATCTACAAGTGTGTTGGGAGATTTTGAGCTGGAAATGACAGTCTATTTCCCGTAATCAGGTTACTTTTGGTTTCAGCTGCATTCCATATTTTGAAGTATGAAGCTTATAAAATTATTTTTCTTATCTTATAATTCCTGCTCCTACTGTTTGTTGCTCAAAGTCATTAATGACTACCTATTTAAACATCTGTTTAGCAGGAAATTACAAATGCAACCTACATACTATACAGAATACCTTAGCCTGGGGCTGGTTTGATCTTCTTAGATTTTACAGTTTGTCTCCCTTAGTGACATATATCTATACATCTATCTATCTATCTATCTATCTGTCTGTCTGTCTGTCTGTCTGTCTGTCTGTCTGTCTGTGTGTGTGTGTGTATCTATATCTATCTAAAAGATGGACCACCATCATGGCCTTCTTCAGCTATTTGTGGAGTCCCATTTGTTGTCTGTTCCCATAAAGCAAGGCTAAAAAACTAAGAGTTAAAGGGGGAAAGTGATTGTTCATAGATAAAAGAACATTGTAATGACAAGGGGGTACTAGGAATCACATTTCCTAAGTCTCAATCATATTTTTCCACACCCACAATTGTCATATGTCTTATTCTAAAAGTTTAACACTGGGTTTAATTCTTTGATATCAAGAGCTTCTCAATGAGGAATCTGGAAGGAATAAAACTCATATTATATTCGAGGATCTTTGAAGATGGCAGTTAGATATCAGAAAGGCATCATGAAAGCTGAAATTAGCTTCTGTTCTGTGGAAGAGACACAGGTTTAGTAGTGAGATACACATGGGTTCAATATCTGCCTTGCTCCTATAGAAGCTGAGTAAGTCTGGATTACTTCCTTTACATACTGCACTCACTTGTCTCACATATGAAGGGCATTCACAAGTGTTTGGTGAGTCAGTAGGAGGGAAAAATTACTTGCCTCATGTTGTTATATAGGGAATAAAAAATCCATAATGGAGTTAATAGATCAACTGCAAAACAATGGTAATGGCTAATTTTGTCACATGCTTATAGCTAACCCCCTCTCCTTTCTGTGCTTGATTTCAAATGTTGCCTAATACACTGCCTCTGTGGTCATTGCTCTTGCGAAATCTCACTTAGGCAGTTAAGTGGCATCCATGTTATACTTTGTCTCTGAGAGGGGAAAGGGAGACTACTTTATTCTCAGCAGTTATGAATCCCCCCTAAAATGATGCATTCTTTCTAGACTTACTATATGAAATTATACTGAAGGCATATTTTTTTTGATTTTTCAAGACAGGATTTCTTTGTAGCTTTGGAGCCTGCCTTGGAACTAGCTCTTGTAGACCAGACTGGACTTGAACTCACAAGATCCGCCTGCCTCTGCCTCCCAAGTGCTGGGATTAAAGGCATGTGCCACCACTGCCCTGCTGTGAAGGCTTGTTTGATTTCTGAATTTCCCTTCCTTCTTAGTCTGATCTCTCTGTTTATTGCTGGTCAGATCCTCTACTATGTGAATGCATTCATTTGCACACTTAATTTCAGGGATGCCTGTACATCATGTATCTTTTCTCAGTTCACTTATGACAGTTCCTCTAAGTTCTTTGTCTTTTCTCTGCACAGTGTTGAGATGCCGATGAGATCTATTATAGGTGACCATGTACTACTGCTAGATATATGGTTTACCTCTTCTCTTGCTCTGAGTGACTTCTGGGCAGCCTGAAAGACTAGATGATGAGGTCCTACCCCACATTTCAATCTGGCCCTGGTAGGATTCTCTGAAAGTTATCAGCCAGAGATATTCCTAATTAAAGTCTTTTATTTCTTTGATACCCAAACATTTACTGCACAATCCTTGTCTGTGTTCCCCATGAGACAAAAAATATATCTGTAGTGTAGTTCTTGTGGAAGGTTTAACATTGATAAAAAAGAATAGGAAGATTTGGGGAGAAGAGCATTACAGTGGAGTCGTTATAAATTTCATGAACAAAGGAGAAGATAGAATGGCGTAATGCTTGCAGAGATGATGTCAGGCTCAAATAAAAATATAGTCTTGTAAATGGCCTAGAACAATCCCTAAGATAAAGCTTCTATGTTGAATAGCAAAGCACACAAAATCCTCGAAGAGCTCAGTCCATAAATCATCAATAGCGTGAGAATTTCTTTAGTTACATTCCTCTGGAAATATTGAGGGGTTCTTCCCTTGTGTAATAAGAGCTAAAAGACACATCTGAGTCTAGCTAAGACTGAATTCTTAATGAACCACCTAGAGATTTGCAGTTTGAGACAAAATCCTGAGAAAGGTTCTTTCATACGTACAGGAAAATTTGCTTTGTAGCCAGCAAACAAAAGGGCACACTTCTATTACTTAATGGCTTTTTCAGGGAAGCTGGGGGAGGAGGAAAACAAAGAGGGAATTTTCTTATCATTTAAATGATCAAGTCTGTTGGGTCCTGGACTGTAGCTGATTCAAAGCTGAACTAAGAGGTAGTCTGTAGTTAGCCACCAATATGCTTGTTTCTTTGTTCAATTGCAGTGCAGTTATGTATGGGGTCAAAACATCTACCCTAGCTATTTTGGGGACACCTTACTTCTCAATGGAGATAACATTCTGTGCTTGTTGACTCAGAGAGATACTTTGCTCTAGAGGAGCCAGTGTGTAGGAATGGGAACATGGGTTCTGGAATCTCAGCTCTTTCATTTGTTCCTTATTTACCCTGGGCAGATGATTCACCCCCTTTCAGTTTCAGTCTTCTTGATGAAGAGATGGAGAGAAGAATAGTATCAACTTCTGATTCTCTAACTCACCCAAAACCACTTCTTTCCAGGACACATAGATCATAAGTATAATTGTTCAAGGAGAGACTGCTGGTAGTGAGTGCTGTCTTTAGAGCCAAGACTGTTGATTTTGCTGACTCTACCTCTTTGAACATGATTCTAATGTGAGGCTTTCCTATTTGGGATCAGTGAGTACCCATTAAGAAAAAGTGATACATCCATTGACATGTTACTTGTTAAAGTTTTTGTCTGTTAATTTTACGGACTGTGGCATTGGTTTTGAGGAACTTTGGGTGAATGTTTGATTATGTTAAGACAAGAGTAGAGAGGAGCCACCGAATTTATATAGATTAGTGAAAGAGTCACTTTTTGAGAACACAAGTAGATCATAGATACATCCCAATTTTACCTTGAATTTCAGGAGTATAGAGTCCCATGTAAATGCCATCATAAAAGGTTAGGGAATTTCCATATATGATGAGGGTTGTATCTCTTTCTTTTTGTTTTTAGTGTACAAATAAGGAGAGATACCACTTGATTTGGGTCTTTCGTGGCCAATGATTTATGGCTTAGTTTCCACACATATATTCTGACCAGCAGTTTTGGTACTGTCATTATGTGATTAGAGGAAGCCCAGTTGCTTCATATCCTGGCAGTTTAAATCAAGCATGAACATCTCTAGAAAAATCCAATTTCTAACTTTTGACTGTGGTTGTTTTAGAGAATAGCTTTAAACATCATCTTCTGTTCCCCAAGAATTTGGAAGCAAAATACAATGATGATTGTTTTTAAAGACAAGGATATTTTACCAAATATACAATTTGTATATTTATACAAATATACAATGGGCAAGCCTCTTGTCAGAGTTGGTCTACCCATAGCTTTGCTCCACACTCTAATCTTGCTAGAGAGAAAATAGCACATTTTGATTTATATGAGAAATGTACCTAAATCTCTAGGTTTAAGGCTTAATGTATAGCTGGACAGTTTCTTGGAAGTACATCAAGCTGAGCCTTAAATCTGAGTACTTGGGGTGGGGGGATCAGTATTTAGACGTTTTCTTTATTGTTGAATAACAGATTTAGTTGTAATTCCTACTTGATGTATTCCAAATTATCTTTCACTTTTTATATCACAATGAGATCATTAGTTGTACATGTAATTTGTGGTTGTTTGATAAGAATAGGCCACTGGTGTAGGAGTGTCCTTCTGTATTTGGGTTGCTTTTATTGGTTAATAAAGAAACTGCCTTGGCCGTTTGATAGGGCAGGACTTAGATAGACAGGAAAAGAGAACAGGATGCTGGGAAAGGGACACAGAGAGAGAGTTGCCCGCCATGAAGCTGCCAGGTCACACACGCTAAATCTTTCCCGGTAAGCCATGAGTCCTGGTGACACACAGATTATTAGAAATGGGTTAAACAAATATGTAAGAGTTAGCCAATAAGAAGATAGAGCTAATGGGCCAGGCAGTATTTAAATGAATACAGTTTCCATGTAATTATTTCGGGTACACACCTGGAGCCGGGCGGGACAGAACAAGGGGCCCTGCGGGAACCAGGCGCCGGGAACGCAGCCCGCGCGCCTCTTACTACAGGCCACATATTCCTATTACCTACAGAATCAAAACCTTTTTCTTAGAACAATGTATATGCATGCATGGATGGCACATACGTGCGTGCATGCGCACACACACATACAGTACTTGGAACTGAACCAGGGACTCACATATGCTCAGCAGAGACTCTGCCACTGAACTATAGGCCTGTTCCCAACTTATTTTACATTCATAAACAATATCTGAATATTACCAGGGACTTTTTGTTTGGCTTTTCTTACTATATTCATGCACTAAAGGTACAGCTGTGTAGCATGCCTCTGAGATTTCTCAAATAATAACATTTGCCTCTGCCCTCTCTTCTTGTATAAAATTAGAGACGCACAGACTGCCACAGATCAACTATAGAAGGTTATTCACATACAACTACATCAGGTGTGTTGGAGGCTGGGGATAATTTGGCCACAGAGTTGATTTTAGAAATGAAAACTCAGCCCCCAAACTAGATAACGTGACATGCTACATTTTTAATGAGTTTATATTTCTGCTTCAACTTAGAGGAGTTGGTTCATCATTTTGATTCTTGACAAAAGCATTCTGCTTAGACACTCAGCTCCCCGGTGGGTTGGAGTTTTTTTTTTTTTTTTAAACACAACATCTGTGCTAAAGTAAAGGGGATTCGTATTATCCTAGACAGTGTTCCCTTGAAGGTTTCCCACAGCATCTGTAACCAGAGGTGTCCCTGTCAATCTCATTGCAGGCTAGGGAGAAGTCCACAGTTACAAAACACAGGATAGTTTTCTGTCATATTTGTTTAGTAAAGACATAGATATGCTGTAGTAAATGCATTGCATCCAGTGCTTAGGCATGCTGGTTGTTCTCTCATCATTGCTGACTACTGCCAACGACTTTGAGTAACTCAGGAGTAAATGGCCTCAAAGATGGAGTAGGATTGGAAAATGACCAGAATACAGGTTATGGTCAAAAACTCTTTTCGGTTTACAATGTATAAGGAATTTACTTCAGAAGAGGGTTAATTTCACAGGTTTCTCCCTCAATTCTGTACCTTCTTTTCATTTTTCATTTCCTTCACATCCAGAGTTATTAAATTCAGGAGATGTGTACCTTGGTGACCCAAGTTACTAGAGATACATCAAGTCCTTCAGACAAGAGCATCCCGAAGAGGTTTGGGGTGTTTCTATAGCCCTTGACTTTTCGACTTCGATTAAAAATCCATTTGGTAAAGTTGTGGTTTGAGCTGTGTGTGCTCGCTGTGTCAAGCTTTTGGAAAACATCTGTGGTACAAAAGCGGCTAGGACTCCTTTGTGATTATATCCACTAAGCTGTGTGGAGAAGTGTGTGGGGAAGATGATGCAGCAAGAAGAAACTGGGGTAGTTTTAGTGTGCAGGCTCTTGTTCTTAGGTCAGTGTTGGAAATGACCCTTAGCTTGACTTTAAAGAAAAAAGAGTAAAAGATGCCAGATTTGTCTTCTTTAAGTAGCTGCAAAAATATTTTGTTCATATTCCTTTGATTTTACACTTATCTATTGTGTGCATGTTTAAGTGTGCATATATGAGGAAGGGTTACATGTATACGCAATGAAACTTCTGTGGAACTCAGAGGATAACTTGCAGGAGTTCCCTTCTTCTATAATCTGTGTGATCATGAACAAACTCATGTTATAAGTGTTGACAACAGACACCCCTACCAAATGGGCATGCCCATTGTGTATCCTTATTTGTGTGTGTACATGTGTGTATGTGTATGTGCACACGCGTGCGTGGGTGGGTGTGTATGCGTGCACGTACATGCATGTGTGCATGTGAATGCACTAAGTCAAATTAAACTTTTGTATGATTGCTGATCATCTGAACTCAGGCCCTCATGCTTTATTCACCAAGCCATCTCCTCATCCTCACCCTTTATTTTTTCCTTATTTTCTGGATTCTGAAAAGTCATCTTTTGAGGGAGAACAGTGCCCCAACCAGAAAGAAGTAGATCACATTTCCCCCTCTATATGCATCTCAATATTCATGTACCTCATGTTTGTGAACATTAAAGTAAACAAAACCCTCCCATCTAAATTCTGCTTTAGCTAAAGCAAAATGAGTGAACTTAGTAGTTACTCGCTGAATTGAAGCAGCTTTCAGATGGAAACATTGCTTCATTATAGTATAAACACAGCAGGGAAAAAAAACAGGCACCCTGCTGCAGCACATGTTCCACTGGGAATTTGACAAACATATTGGCCTTAATGTAAACAAGCAGTATTTGCCTAGATTTGTGAAGCTCGTTAACCCTTTCAGAATCCTTGCTGCTAGCTACCTAATACTCTACTGGCTGGAATCCATACATTTGAAATTGTCATGTTTCTTCCAGAGCGAGGCTTGGGAAATAGAAATGACAAATTAAAGCACAGGCTGCATTTGTTAGACAAGTAGCTATTTATTTATTGTTTTTTAAATTATTGTGTGGTGTAGAAGGGTCTTTTGTATTTGTGTTACTTTCCTTGGTTAAATAAAGAAAACTGCCTTGGCCTTTTGATAGGGCAGCCCTTAGGTGGGCGGAGTAAACAGAACGGAATGCTGTGAGAGAGAAGGCAATATGGCAGACACCATGCTTCTCGAGCCCAAGATGGACACTGGTTAGATTCATGCCAGTAAGCCACAACTCAAGTGGCGATACACGTTAATAGAGATGGACTAAAATAATATGTGAGAGTTAGCCTATAAGGGGCTGGAGATAATGGGCCAGACAGTATTTAAATAAATACGGTTTCCATGTAATTATTTCGGGTATGCACCTGGACCCGGGTGGGACAGAACAAGGGGCCCTGTGCCGGGAACCAGGTGCCAGGAACACAGCCCGCACGCCTCTTGCAACAATTGTGTTGCTGGTGATAGAATATAGGAGCTCTGCCTTATAGTCTCTGTCACTGAGACATAGTCCTAGAACTAGGAATGTATTTATTGAGTACCTATTCTGGTCCAAAATACTACTTGGTACTGGAATTATTACAAAGTGAGAATTGAGATTTTGATTTTGTTAGTCTTTTGAGAAGATCAAACACACACACACACACACACACACACACACACACACTCACTCACTCACACACATGCACACACGCTCAAATAGAAAGCTCAGGCATTTTTTGACAGTGATCTTGGGTAAATGGTGTAGCAGAGTTGCTCTAGGGAGAGGAGGTCATTAATAGGTTCTCATAGGGCCAAGGAAAAGACTCTGAAGAGGACAGGAGAAAGATTCATGGCAATGTCTACCTGAACACTGTTGCATTAGGAGGAGTGGGCTGCGTCCTTCCACCTGGCTCCCGGCCACCAAAATAATTACACAGAAACTGTAGTCATTGAAATACTGCCTGGCTCATTAGTTCTAGCCTCTTATTGGCTAACTCTCACATCTTGATTAACCCATTTCCATTAATGTGTATCACCACTTGACTGTGGCTTACCGGCATGAGTCTAAGCAGCGTCTGTCTTGGCCAGGAGAATCATGGCGTCTGCCACACTTCCCTTCCTCCCAGCATTCTGTTCTGTCTACTCCACCCACCTAAGGGATGCCCTATCAAAAGGCCAAGGCAGTCTCTTTATTTAACCAATGAAAGCAACAGAAATACAGAATGACCTCCTACACCAGAACACAAATAATTTTTGAGAGCCTCTCACTAGCCAGATGGCAGAGTCACGTTGAAAAAAAAAATGTGTCAGGCACGATCCAGACTCTCATGGTGTGTATTCATTAGTGTGGAGTCAAGCATTGTATTGTTTTTAACTGGTTAATTCATTAAAAATGTGCAATATACTGTAATTAGTTGATAATTAAGTGAAAACTTAAGTAAAAGAGATGGGCATATTGGAGGAAACTTTGGTTATCACCTGCCCCTGGATTCTGTGGAAGAATGTAGAAATTTGAAGATTAAGAGCCCAAGAATATTTGCCTATCATCTTGTTTTATAAACATTAATTACTCCTTCTAAGTCTGTTTTAAATTTACCGTTCAATTTCCCCATACTAAAACTACACAGACATAGCCATATATGTATTCCAGAGAACTTATTTTTCTGCTTTGACACTCCTGTGGCAGCATCAATCTTAACTTTAAATCTATTTCCTAGTTTGAGAACTAACAGAGATTGACCAGATTTCCCATTTCCTGATGTCAGAGTGACCATTTTCCATTCTGACTCAATCAACCATTAAAACTACTCTCAAAATTGTATGATTTCCTCTTGCACTTAGCCAGAAAAGTGATTATCAATTTAAGTACAGACAACCATTATTGAATGAAAGGGCAGAGGCCCAAGCAGCAGAACCTTAATATCTGGCAAGACATGCCATATTTGGTAAGCAAGGAGACTAGGGTTGGTGTAAAAAGGGCTCTATATGGCAAGGGGTGGTGAAGATTCAGAATGGGATGAGTAGTAGAACGGGTGTAGATTTTAGGAGATTATTTGGGGTATGAAAGGAGGCAGTCTTCATTTGTCTTTAGCTTAGAATCATGTTCTACCCCACAGAAAAGCCCGAAAAAAAAAAACCCTTAAACTTACTGGGTAATTGCGGAACTAGAGTAAGCCTTCTAAGACTGTTTATCAGCCTGTATCATCTTTGATTTGGGGTGCCCACATATCCCTCTCAAAGAAACTTCGGTGTTTTCTCTCTTTCCAAGGGGAATGAGCCACCTTCTCTGTTATAAGGGCTTCCTGGGATGAGATCATGC
The DNA here is from genome assembly GCA_004026605.1 of Ondatra zibethicus. NCBI lineage: Eukaryota > Metazoa > Chordata > Mammalia > Rodentia > Cricetidae > Ondatra > Ondatra zibethicus. The sequence goes on along the minus strand of PVIU01010529.1, from coordinate 35,349 downwards.
TTTCCATTGAGTCTGTACTTCAACTGACTGACAATACTGTGCAAATATTTTCCTACAAGAGAATCATTTTCCACAGACAAAAAGGAAACAAACCTACAAGTCTCTGCTTTCAAATGCTGGTTATTATAGCACATGCTTATAATCATGACCCCAGGGAAACTGATGCAGTAGAATCCTAAGTTCAAGACCAGCCTTATTTACACAGAAAGTTCTGGTTGCATGAGACTCAGTCTCAACAAAACCAAATATCTGACCTTTGTTCTGTAGGTGCAATAAATACACATATCACACACATATGCCCTACTCATGTAATATATATATATATATATAGATAGATAGATAGATAGATAAAATTTTAAATTCAATTTCCCTATATATAAAACTATGTACATATAGTTTTATAAATATATATAGTTTTATAGGCATTTCTTTATAATTGTGCCTAAAATCATAAACATGTAGAGAAGATTAAGTTGGTATTATTGTATTAGTTGTAATTTTCCAATATCTTATTCATATATGCAATATAAAGTTGCAACAATAATATATTTTTGTAACCATTCTTAGTGATATATATAGTGAACATTTTCCCATGTCATTAAATATTCTTGGTAGCTATATAACTTATACAGAAGTACATTAACTACATATTTGTGTGTATTTAACTGTCATGCTTCCTCTTCTGGCATGATTCAAATGAATAACTTTGTGTGCAAATATATGTCCATGTGTGTGGTGGGTCCACATGCAGCTGATTAATGGGAGGGACCATGGCATTTTCTTTTTACTGATCTTGTTACATGTTAGACTTACTTTCCATGCTTCTTGAATAGACCATAGTCAAAAGGGAAGTTAGTAATCTCCACGGAGATGGCAAGTAATTTGTTCTTAGCTGTGATGAATTCAAGAGGAAATTAACTTAAGCATATATAGGAGGAATTAGTAGAGAGGTAGAATTGAAAAGTGAAGGACTAGTAAGCAGTGCTGTTAAATGTATTGGAACTCAATATAAACAAATAAACTGGGTAGACAAACTTGTACCGTGTCCTCGTCCACAGAATACAACACAGGTAGCTGAAGAACAGATCAGTGTGGTGGTGAACACTGTCAACTTGATGTGTAGAAGGCAAGTCTTCCAGCCCACTTGTGAGGGCTTGTCTAAATTGAGCTTAACCTTTGAGAATCGTTTCGAGATATTGTCTTAACTATGTTAATTGATGTGAGAAGACCCATATTAATTGTGGGTAGGACCATTCCTTTGGGTGAGTATCACAGACTATACCGAAAGGTCAATCTCAGGATTAGTATTCATGCATTACTGCATTGCTCTTTGCTCTTGGGTCTGGATGTAAAATGACTAGCTGCTTCAAGTAGCTTCAGCCTTGACTTCTTGCAATGATGGACTGCAACCTGGAATGGTGAGCCAAAGAAACTCTTTCTTCCTTATATTGCTTTTCCTAATGTACTGTATTATAACAGAAGAAACTAAACCAGCTGGATTGTTCCTATATAAAAGCCCTGGTTGCAAGAGATCAGCCTGGGATAATAAAAGCCAGAATTTTACCTTTATTTGTTCATTCATTCATTGATCCATATAGCATACATTTCTAAGTCAGGATTGTGGTCAAATTCATGACTTCTACAACATAGGGGGAGAGGACAAGCTTTGCATGTTGCTCCTAACATTTCCACCTTTATGAGACACTATCTCATTATCACTGTGTAAACAGGGTTAGCTGGCACAAAATTTTGAGAGCTTCTCCTGTCTCCAATCACCATTTCCCATGGGTGCGAAGGAACGAGAGAGCTGCGCTACAAAGCCCATATTTTGCAAGAGTTGTGAGTATCAGAACTTGGATATTAGGTTTGAGCAGTGTTCTGAATATTTTTTTCTTCTTGTTAACAGAGGCTGGACTTACCTGGAAAGAGGGAAGCACACTTGAGAAAGTGCTTTTATCAGATTGGCCCATAGGCAAGTGTGTAGGGGCATTTTCTTTATTAATGATTGGCGTAAAATGGCATGCCAATTTTGGGCAGTGCCACCTCTGAGTAGGAAGTCCTGTGTCCTGTATATAATAAAACAGGATGAGCAAACCATGTGAAACAAGCCAGAAAACACACTCCTCCATGGCCTCTGCTTTAGTTCCTGCTTCCAAGTTCCTTCCCTCTTTGAGTTCCTGTCCAGACTTCCCTTCAATGATAGACTCTGATGCGGAACTGTAAGCTAAAATAATTCCCTTTCTCTCCAAGTTACCTTTGGCCATGGTGTTTTATCATATTGGTATAACCTGAACTAAGACTCACAGCAAAAGATTTTACCCACTGGGTCATCACCTCAGGCCCCTAGGGACATACTCTTGTTATTGTGACACCACAAGTAATAATGAAATGGGCCTCCATTTTGGGTAGTTTGTTCACAAGACTTAGGTACTAATGCTGGAGAAAAGGTTGTACTCTCTCCCTAAATGCATTTGCATTGATGTCTAAGAGTTTGACAAACAAATATTCACGCTTCTCTAGATATATAGACCTCTTCTGATATAAAGGGTCTTTGTGATACCTATTTCTTTAGCATGGAACATGTCTTTCTCAGCTATCCATTGGATCAAATGCATCAACTTGTTCAAGAATTTGATCTTTAATTGTTATGTCATTGGGATTCACATTTAGCACCCTGTTTAACACTATAATATACCACCCAACATCAGTTCTAGAATTCTTGGTCTTTATTCTGCTATCATTCTTTTTTCATAAATATTTACTTCAATTTTTATAATAATGTGCAATTGATTCATTTAAAATTAAATTGCTTATCAATTACTGTCTGACCCTCTATTTTTTTAAGAGAAGAATTTTTGTTATTTTTGTTTAGTTCATGCTGTGTTACTAGAGTCTAAAACAGCCTCTCTTACAGTCCTAGAACTTTATTTTATGTGAAATGAATAATTGACCATAAAATCAGCACGAGACATTGAAGATGATATTTGTAACTTTAGAAGAACCTTTGCATTATTGACTATGGATTCCCCAAACAAAGACTAATGAACCACGAACCACTTCCATCTATTCCACACATTTGAGGGTGACATCAGTAGTGAAGGCAGGGCAAAATCAAGGGGAGAATTTGAATTTACCTAGTGTCTTGTGAATTTCTATCATAGTGTGTAGTAGTGAGGAGAGGGTTGCGTTCCCGGGGTCTGGTTAGTTTATACCCGAAATAATTACACAGAAACTGTATTAATTAAATGACTGTCTGGCCCATTAGTTTTAGCCTCTTTTTGGCCAACTCTTACAATTTAAACTAACCCATATTTAGTAATCTGTGTATCACCACGAGGATGTGGCTTAGACTAGCATTTTCAGCTCCTAAAGAAAGGTACTCATCTAAAAATTGAAGCCAGGTTTCTGTGAATATTTATACTCCTAAAATCCGAGTTTTTTCTAAGTAAAGAGAAGTTTACTCTCACTATCTTAGGCCATACCCCAAAGCCCAGTTCAGTTACACCTTTAATACCAGCACAATATGATTATGTGAAGAAGAACTAGCGGGAAAGACTCCTGGGGACCTGGTACAAAAGCCTCAGTATAGGAAACTAGTTGGACAGGGAGCTATGTAATGCTTTCTTAGCAAGTTTTCAAAACCTTTGTGAACTTGGAAGATGTTACTCATCCCTTTTGAGGTGTGGGTAATAGGGTACACAGAGAGCCACAGCTGGTTTGTGCTGAGTCATATACTTGTATTTGTACTTTGCCTTGCATGGAGGAATCCAAGGTTGCTTCACAATGACTTGGTTAAAATTAGCACTGTCAGAGTGCTTCTTAAAGAGCCTTGTGAAAAGTCTTCTAAAATAAATCAACCTTCCTGTTGGGATTTAGTCATCCTCCTTGCTTCCTTCTTCAACTGGAAATTATTTTAATGGGCACATAGGGCAGCAGGATGGTTGTGGTTGTCAGTTATGAAGCTATATTGTTATAAACCAGGCTAGTATTGTGGAAAGGGTCAGATCATAGTAGAAGGTCAAAGGATTAATTGTTCCATTAACCTGTGTGTTGTGTGACCATATGTGAGCTCCATTATTTCCCTGAATTTCATGTTTCCCATATGTAAAACATGGGACTAATAATGTCTATTTTGCAAAGAGATACTAGGTGTAAAATTAAAGTGCTTATTCTGTATATACACTTACTGTTTTATCCAAACAGGTTCTCAACAAATAGAGACAGGAATGATAATGTTCAGTACTTTGCATCTATCCTCCAAATTAGCATGTCTCAGTCCAATATCATCATTTCTTGTCTGATTTCATGGCTAACTTCTGCTTCTTGATTTCCTTTTAGGTCTCTCAGTGCCACCATTCAGCTAGACCCATTGAGTGCTCATATCTTCCTCTCAGTTACCATTCTCAGAGCTCTATATCCATGCACTACCCCTTTAGATATGGACTCTTTGACCAGTATCTTCTCATTTCCTTCACCCATTGGAAGTTCCCTGGTTAGAATGGATCACAGCTTTGTTTATAATGCCTTCTATATTTTCCATTTTATTCTGCTTAAACTGCATGTTTAGTTAACTTATGTAGTAGAGTGTAACATGTCCTTCAAGGGTGGTGAGTTGGTTATTTAACTCTCTACCCCATCCCTTTGACACAGGTAAGCACAGACTAGGTGCTCTGGAAAGATGGGGTAGAATAAAAATAAATATGTGGAAAGTTTTGACCGATGTGTCCTAAGGGTATATTAAATAGTACTTGTTCCAACCTGAAATTAGCCTTTCTATTTCTGTGTTTTTACATGTCTATCTTGCTATTGCTTGATTTGTTGTCAGTTGTATTCTTGTATTGTATTAGACAAGGATAAATGCCTAGACAGCTCATCATTCACCATGTCACCTCCCAGCAAACAGATAGCATACATATTTGTTCATTGTTCTGTTTCTAGTATTGAGATTAGTGATTCTGTTTCCTGTCATGGGGGATGGCTTCACAAAAGCAAAACCAAAGCCAACAACAACAACAGAAAGCTAACAAAGAGAAAAGCAAAGCCTGGTTACAGAGAAGAGGCAGACTATTTCAGATATTGTTCGAAACCTCATAGCGTGTCATGGTTGAGGCCAACATACCCTCTTGTACATTCCATTAATTAACTAATAAAGTTCCATTGTTGCTAAAGAGAATTTTAGTGGGGTTTTTGCCATTTGCAATCAAAAGGGAACTGACTAATACATTCTCTCTTCACTACATCCTAGAACTCCAGGAAAATCAAAGGGAACTTTTCATCAGCAAAGGGTTATAAATTCTAATATCAACGTTTCCACGTGGTTATCTTTTTCCTGCCTTAATCAATTTAGGAATGCAGAGATAATAATGCCACTAGAGACAGAATGCCCTGGTAATGGGCAAAAGAGCACCCAAAGTGTTAGAAAGGACTGTTCCTTTAAATAAAAGAAGTGACATTTGAGCTGACATCTGAATGATAAGAAGTAACTAGATATGCACTTATGTAATTCAAATATTCCATGTAGAGAACACAGCAAGTACAAAAATCCAGAGACAGGAAAGAGTTCAGCGTTGTGTTGAGAACTGTGCCAAAGACCCATGGAGCTAGAGCTGCACCCTTGCGGAGATGAAAGAAGACAAGGTAGTCAAGGGTCGTCTGCTTTTTTCAAACGAAATATGAATTGGTGAATAATGAGCAGTCTGGAAATCTAGCTCCATTTGACACAATACAGGAGTAAAAATGGGCAACAACAAAGACAGTAGAGAATAGTCCAGTGCTATTGCAGTGAGCTCATGGGGTAACTTGTCTGGCTGCAAACATGTCACCCAGTGGAGCTGTGCAAGATGGTGTCCACAGGATTGTACCAGCTCATCAATTGATGTAGTATAACCTGGAAAAGTCAGTGAATCATCCTTCTGTTTTGATCATATAATAAAATATATTCTGTTTGATCCTTTAGTAAGTTAGCAGTACTGAAAATAAATGGATTTGGTTTTGGAAATAAATGAACCTCTCCCATTCCACTGGGGCTTAATTTATTGATGTTTCCTTTTTGCCCTAGATGGACTAGGAGTATGCCCTCTCTCATCATGGGTACAAAGGGTGGAGTACTAAATATGAAATAATTGTAAATTGATCCTAAGAGTTTATAATACTACAATAGTGTTGAAAACAAGATGGCAAATGTGCCTGCCTCCAAGTGTGATATTTTGAGTTCTATTCCTCACATATAAACATATACACACATGTATGTATGCACATATATGTATATACATATATGCTTCTATAGTCCAGGGACTGTGCTCCTTGTATTGAGCATGAGTTGGTGGGTACAGGAAACTTAGCCACATACCATCTAGGCACCATTTTAGTAAAAAAGTTAAGTAAAATACTAACACATTATAAAAGTCTGTGTGTGAGCAGGGGATATGTGCTGATTAGTGTTTTTGTCAACTTAACACAAGCCAGGCTGGGAAGAGGGATCAATTGACCTGTAGGCAAATCTGTGGGGTCATTTTTGAATTAATGATTATGGGCCATCCCATGGCAGGCAGTAGCACTGTTGGACAGGTAGTTCTGGGCTGTGTAAGAAAGCAGGCTGAACACGGCAGTAAGTAGCATTACTCTTTATTTATCTGCTTCACCTTCTGCCCTACTTGAGTTCCTGCTATGTGTTCCCTTCATGATGGACTCTAAGCTGAAAGATACCCCACGATTGTTGTCTTTATGACAGCAATAGAAAGAAAAGGAAACAAGATACTTATACATATTTAGGACCTAAATTATCAGGGCTTGAGGACAAATTACGTGTTGGTTATATAAATAGGGAGAGACAGGATGTGGATGTTGAAGTCAACAGTATATAACTAGATAAATGATGGTACTCTTGTTAGAGGTGAGGGTCCATGTGGAAGTCTAGGCGATTATAGCAAGTGAATATATGGAAGCTGCTTTTAGAGATAAGCATCAAAGTCCAGATGTGAAGATGAAGATGTTTTGAAGACCATGCCTCTAATGATAAATGTTGAAGACATAGAAATTACTTTTCTATGCTCATTCATTGACATGAGGGGATGAGATACATAGAGAATAGCCTCCTTCTGAATAAGGCTTTCATAGTCCTATGAAGGCCTCTGTGAAGTAGGTTGTATTGCCTTCACAGTGATGAGAACCTCTGGTACTATCATAATTCGAGATGTAAAATTTAGTGTATTAAAGATTGAAACTGATAACGCTAGAAGTCCACTTGTTGTCTTGGAAATAAACCTGATATATTGAGAGTTAACCTTGTTTGTGTTCTGCATACCTAGTAATCTCTAATTTAGATTTATTAGTTATGACAAAAGCACTGGAATGTTTTCAGATATAGAAGGTGGTATTTTTGGAAAGTTTTATGTGGAGTGTAAGAAATAGCAAAATTAGCTACTGATTACCTTGAATATAAACTTAAGATGAGAAAAAATGATACAATAGTTTTCTATCATTTTTGAGGCCCATGAGGTTATTCTTGGCCTGTTTTTTATGGTTTTATCATTTCTAGTGAATGCTCAGATCTCTTGAACTGTTCATCCTTATACTTAGTAATTTAAAAAAAAATCCCCCTCTGGTGCCTAGCATAGTGCAGAACTAGGGTAGAATGTAACCAAATATCTGCTGTGGGAAAGGTGCATCATGAGTGGAATTATGAGACTCGATAGAACGATACTTAAAATACTATCAAATGTATTCACATGTCTCTGTACAAGATTGCAATCAAGCTGACCTATAAATATAAAATCTCTTATAAATCACAAGATACGGTTCTTTATCTGAAGCCAAAAAGACACGTGGAGATACTACAACTTCAAGGGCTCTTCACATCTGAAATTCAGAAATACCAAAGAGATTTCCAATAATGGGGATGCGAAAGTATCCGTGGGTGGTTTGTTCTAAAGAATTACAAAGTAGCATCTCCTACACTACATGACCCAATAATAATGTCACTTAAAACTAAGAATGTAAAAGGGGATAATAAATATGCTATAACAGGAAACCTTTACATACTTGAGTCTATATTACAGTTTTTACATAGTAGTGCTGATGAATAGATGAATATTCTTACTCATTTCATTTTTTATGACTTCCAATTCCATTTAGAGCACTTTGGGGTAAAATGTCATGATCAGTAGTGATTACTTCTGGTGTAACAAAACATTATGGTTTGGAATGTGAATATGAATCATAGATAATTTTCAAGTGTTTACCTGATATCATACTGAGAATTGTATATAGATAATTTCATTTAATGTTTAACCTTTTAAAATGAGTTATGGAGGCATTTGGTAATTTGTGTAAGTGCTGAGTGTAAAGCATGTAGCTTAGGAAACCCATGAGTTTCTGGGGTTACATATAAGAACATGGATTATTTATTGAGGAATAATCCTTTACCACTTTAAATAGTTGTTAGTTGCTTATATACCATCATGTAGTAGTGGATCCTCTTTCAGCTCCTTCCTTATTGTCTCATTGAAGCTTTGTGCACCACCTTATAGGCCTTCTTAATATGAGGGAATATTAACGGACCAAATCTTCTGAAGGTCTTGTGTGGACAATCTCAGATGATTTGATTTCTGCACAAAAATTCTTGTGATGCCCAGAACACAGTTACACAATTAGCATAGAACTAAAAACAGATCTGTGAGATAAACTAGGTAAAACTGTGTTTCAAATTACCTTTATTATTTATTGTAATCAAAAAACAATTTAAGTCAGCAATTTACATATCTACAAATAAGAGAAAAACAAAAGTGAACATTTTGCCTGATTTCTATCCAATCTGCTCTTCCCTTCTTAATTGATAATTACAAATTCACAGATAGTTTCAAAGAACAATAAATGGAATTCCTGTGTCCTTTTGTGCAGCTTCTTCCAATATTAACAGCTTTTATAACAATAGTACAGTGTCAAAAGCATTGAAAATTTCCAGTTATGCATCCATTCATCTGTTTACATGCATGTGGTTTTGCACAGGTAACTGTATTTCATTATATGCAAGATTCTCCATTGTTACTATATTCTCACCCCTCCTTTCTTCTTTAATTCCTAGAATGTTATGTGTTCTCTATCTCACTAATATTATTTTGCAAATATTAGATAAAAGGAACTATATAAAATGAAACATTTTTGATTATTTCCCTCCAAATAATTTCTATGAGGCCAATTCAAATTGTGTATTCTCTAATAGAGTGACATTTAGAATTAATTATGGCTCTAAAATTAAGTCATCAAGAATCAAAACGGCACTGGCAGCCACAGGGGGTCTGAGCACCATGCTCTGGACTCTTGTTGGTGGCTGCAGTGGCTGTATCCTTAGGCAGGGCCTCAATGATTCTCCTCTGCCATGGTGAGAAGGGACCAAGTAAGGATCTCTCCTAAGAGAAGAGGCTGTGAGCAATGCAAAACAGCAGGACTAGAGCCCCTAAGGATTGATGATTAGGATCATCAAGAAGCAGATTCTGGGTCTAGGTTACCTCACTCAATATGATGTTTTCTAGCTCCATACATTTGCCCACAAATTTCAAAATGCCATTTTTTTCTTCTGTGTAGTACTCCATTATGTAAATGCACCATATTTTCCTTATCTATTCTTCGACCAAGGGGCATTTGGATTGTTTCTAGGTTCTGGCTATGACAAATAATGCTGCTATGAACATAGGTTTAATACATGTCCTTGTAGTATGATTGAGCATGCTTTGGATATATGCCCAAGAGTGGTATTGCTGGATCCTGAGGTAGGCTGATTCTCAATTTTCTGAGAAACTGCTATATTGATTTCCAGAAAGGTTGTACAAGTTTTCACCCCCACCAGCAATGGAGGAATGTTCCCCTTACTCCACATCCTCTCCAGCATAAGTTCTCATTGGTGTTTTTGATCTCGGCCATTCTTTAAAGTGTATGATGGAATCCCAGAGTTGATTTTTGCATAATATGTGCTCACTCATAAATGGCTTTTAGACATAAAGCAAAGAAAAACCAGCCTACAATTCACAGTCCCAGAGAACCTAGACAACAAAGAGGACTGTAAGAGAGACACACACAGATCTAATCTACATGGGAAGTAGAAAAAGATAAGATCTACTAAGTAAATTTGGAGCATGAGGATCATGAGAAAGAGTAGAAGGGGAGTGGAGAAAAAATATAGCTCAATAAAAACAATTTAAAAAAAGAATAGTTACCAAGCCACATGGCTAATCATAAATAAGAATTATGGGTTATTTTAAGTTGTAAGAGCTATTTAATAATAAACCTGAGCTAATAGGCCAAACTGTTTATAATAGAAAAAAAAGAAAGAGATTCTAACCAGAAGAGCAGAGAGAACACCATAACCATACCTGGCTGGGAAAGGTGGAAAGTGAGTAAGTAGATGGTGGAGTCATGGGAGAGAAAGAAGGGAACAAATAGGAGGAAATGGAAAAAGAATGGTTTGAGCACTATGAAGTAAAGTGAAACCAGAAACCCAAAAGGGGTTGCTGTTCTTGTGCTTTGGGAAAAGGTGAATTACTTTGCCCAAAAATGAAGCCAGTAATAAACACCAGTGCTAGTGGGCTTATGCCTTCTTCCTTTGGGAAAACCAGCCACCTGCCATGAGAGTCACTGTGACTCCCAGAGTTACATCCTAGCCCAGGAAGAAGAGCAGTTCCCGCAGTATGGAGATCCACAATTAACTGGACATGTCATGCTGTGTTGTATCTCATCGTGGGACTATCTCTGAATCTCTCTAGTTGGTTGTGGTGGCAGTGAAACCATGAGACTGGATGACCCCATGTTGAATTACAGTTTTACAATGCTGTATCTAATTTTGGCCAGAGATTTCTTTCCTTAGGAAGCTTTGGGTTGGAGAAATATTGCGGGCATCCAGAGATTTCCCACAGCCACACAGAGTGGGCAGGAAGATGACACCCAGAGATCCTACCCAATGCATGGCTCTCCTGGAACCACTAAGACATGAAAGTATGGGGTGGCGAGCTGGTAGAGAAAGAGAAGCAGAACAGCTTGAGCACTGTGAAGACAGTCGAGTCTGGAGATGTGAGTGTGGGCAGGCACAGCATGATGTGAGACGCTTGCAAAGTCACCTGAGGCCAGGGCGAAATCTGGCTTGCGCTGCCACTGAGTGCCACGTCTGGGTCCACAGCCATGCAACCACGGGGGTCTGTGTCAATTTCCATGGCCCATGTTATCACCAAAGGCCATGTGAATATCCCTGGTCTGGACTGCCACCTGGGACCCCATTGATATCCAAGGGTTGCATAGAGTTGACCCCACCCCTAACTGGCTACAACACTTAGGAGAGTTACCCCTGCTCCTCACTGACTGCAACACTCAGGACCATGGCCCGACACCTTGCCCAGGACCTGGTGGTAGGGGAGCCAGCCCTGAGGGGATGAGAGCCGGAGAATTGGCTACATCCTTCATCTACCATGCAATGGGTGGCATGGGTGACTGAGAGATGCCCTTCCCCCTAACCCCTTCCTAGAACATGCCCTACATTCACCTGGAGAGCATAATAGAGCTGACCTTGTTTGCAGGCGGCTCACCCCTGCCCTTGCTAGTGAGCTGGCTCTGAGGGTGAGGGTGTGAGAGTAGGGGTATTGGTCTTCTGCCTATGGCATTATGTGAATTTGCAGAGACAGTGGTAGAAAACGTGCACTGGTGGTGAGGATGTAGGCAAGCTGTCAGGCTCACCAGCTCAGCTACCACCAAGCTCTAGATTCAGGGCTATGAGTTGGCCTACCCCAACACCCATCCCATCTATGAGCTTCTAGAGCATATGAAGGGGCCAGGCCTCTAGATTCAAAAATACAGGACCTCCAGAACACAGGGCAGCAACAGAATATCGAAGAGGAGTCCCAGTATTCATAATGTAACATAAGCCAGAGCCCTTGAACCAAACCAATGACTCATTGCAAGGAATATTTGCAAGTAAAGATTCATGGACTAAGGGTATATACTGTGTGACTCACTGTGACACACTACCTTCCAAGATGACATTTTTCTTTAATTTTATTTTCTTGGGGGGAGGTTGCAGAGGCAGGAAGTGAGTAGGATTGAAGTATATGATATGAAATCCACATGGAATCAATAAAAATTAAAATTAAAAATCAGCAATTCATTTCTCTGGGGTAAATCTCCAAGAGTCCAGTTTTGGGGTTGTATAGCCAGTATACTTTTATTGTTAGAAGGTCCTACAAAAGCTATTTGGTTGTACGTCTTCTATTTTTAAGATTATTAAGATTGTATGTGAGAAGGCTCTAATTTCCTGAAAACTGTTTCTCATTTGATTTGTTCAGTTTCCCGAACTTAGGAACCTATTTTGAAAACTGATTTGTTAGAGCTATGTATTTACTGTTAGTACCAATTTGATTGCTAAACTAATATGTGCATAGTAAAGCCATCTCTTCATGTCTTTCTAATGAACATATTTTTATTTTTTACATATTTTAAATTTAATTATGTTATATTTTCTTTTATAGATTGTCAAGATTCAATAGCTCTATGAAAATAATAGAAAGAATATGCAGATATGGAGAGGGAAGAAGTGAAGTGTTTCAATATTTTTAACGGTTTTGATCTCAAATGTGTTGGTATTATGATTCTGCTCTCCTATCACACAGACACGTGTTCAATCCAGGGTGAGGCTTTATAAAATTACCCACAGTGTTTTTTTCCAGATGAAGCAATCACCTTTATTACTTACAGTCTCATCATAACTCAGGAAAACGGTTCACACGCTGAATGAGGAGGATAGGGGGCTTCTTTTCTAGTCAGTTCCTGCTGCTCCTAGACTTTGATTGCCATCACAAAGTAAGAAGTCTATTTTTAATTAAAGAGCTGAAAACCTGCTCTTATGTCATGGCGACCTGTGGGATCTGACACACACACTTTCATGCTGCCTGAACCAAAATATGCTCAGATCAAAGCAACTTGGGAAAGGAAACTAAAAACCAAATTCCAGAAAAGCATGAAACATAATTAATATACTGGAAGCAACAGTTCAGAAATGAACCACTGTCTAGGATTTACTGTAAGTAATAAAAGAGTAAATTCTATTGGCTGATATTTCATATTCTCAGTGTAAAATCTGAGTGTTTAGTTGGTTTGGGATAGTATAACAAAATGCCATATATGACATGGCTTAAGTAATGAACATGTTTTTATTTGTCATACTTTTGGAGGATAACAACCCAAGAATTGCATGAGAGCATGTTCAAGAAACGGCGATGACTCCTTTCCTCATCACAGATGTGTATTTCCTTGCTTATCCACCTTCACAAACTAGAGAGAAGAAATCCAGTGTCTCTTCTCTCCTTGTGAGAACACCCATCGTTTCCTGGGATCCCCAGTCCCTTGAATTATCTAATCCTAATCACCTCTCAAAGGTACCACCTCCTAATACCATTACACTGTCGGGGGATAATACTACAACATAATGGCTCTTTTTAGGGACATGAATATTCAGTCCATAACAACGACAGGTAGTGTCAAGACATATGTGTGTTCACATAGCAGTTTATTTAGTTTTCAAGATAATACTGCTCTCCCAATTGCTTTTTATAATTAACAGTGTTATTGAAAAGTCATTATATAAAGTTAGCTTTCTAATAAAACAATATTATTTTTTATTTCCTACCTCTGAATTCAAAAATAATCTCATATATTAGAAGGAACTTCGGTAGAGAAGTTAGGATCTTACCTGTGCTCCAGTCTTGGCTACTAATCCACTATGTGAACTTGTGCATATTCTTTTATTTTCATGCAAATAAGTGTTCCTGTCTATAAAAGAAATTGGTGTAGCTTTTTTTTTTTTAAAAAAAAGCATTCAATTTATTGGAAAAATGATTTTTTCTCCCTCTTTCATTTTTATGTTTCTCTTAGTGGTATATTTGTTAACATCAGAACAAGGAATTTATCAATATGATTCACTAAATAGTAGACTTTTCCAACTTGTTACTGTATACTTCTGATAGTAGTCATTCAGAATGCAGACCTTTTCTTTACATCATCATCCAGAACTGTGTCCATCAGAAGTGCCTTAATTTCTTTAAAATATGTGTATGGGAATTGTTAAACATAGCAGACAGAAGTGCATGGACTAGTTAGCTTAAAATCTTGAGTATTTGGGATTCCTCACTCATTGAATACCTTTGCTCCCCCTGTTAGTCATGAACAAAATGACAGACAGCATTGAGGTACATGGAAATGAAAATATTACCACATTTCTGGCTTCTGATAGTGTGATGTGGAGAGTATGGCTGAGCTCTGTACTTAAGTAAAAAAAAATGAATTATTTCAAGGAACAATTTCAAGCGTGGAAAAAGAGCTGAGATGAGCATAAGCAGTTTCTTCTAACTATATTTTGACAGATAATGATGATGGGAGAAAGAGTGATAAGACTTTAATCTGGCTTCTCCTTGAACTAGACTTGAAGTCAAGATTTGAGTACAAGCGGATTATTTGTAAGATTGTTTCAGGAGGACCATTCTGGAAATTTGAAAGAGAATCATAGATATACGTTCATATCTTTGAACACTTGGTTCCTAGCTGATCAGACTATTTGGGGAAGGATCAGGAGGCATGGCCTTGATGGAGTTGGTGTGACACTGTGTCACTGTGGGGGATGGGGGTGGGATCTGAGGTTTCAAAAGCCCAAAGCATGAGCAGTATCTCAGTCTCTCCCTCCCCCTCTCTGTCTTCCAACTTGTGGATGAGTTGTAATCACTCAGATACTATTCTAATATCTTGCTTGCCTGCTTGCTACTGTGATCCTCAACATGGATGTCATGGACTTACCCTTTGAAACTGTAAGCAAGCCCCCAATTAAATGATTTTTTTAATAAATTGCTCTGGTCACAGTGTCTCTTCACAGATAGAGGAAGTTCCAGAACATCCGGGAATGTTACTTAGAGAAACCCTGTCTCAAAAAAATCAAAATAAATTAAATAGAAAAGATAATTTTCTCTGCTTTAGTTTTTTCTGTTTATAAGGGGAAAGTGAGGATCCAAGAGGAAATCAGAACCAGTAGTAAGTTCCTGGCTTCTACAAACCTTTGGAAATCAATCATGGCTTTGAGAATGCTCACTGTGTTCCCCTGCCACTCGATGTTAAAGAAACTCACAGATGTAAGGCTATCTTGCACCATGGATGCACCAGTCCTGCTGCCTTCATCTTTTAGCCATGAAGGGAGTAGGATAGATCCAGGGAGCTAGCTAAGTGTACACTGTGGGGTAGCTGTAAAATGATGGTGGTTGGAATATTCATCAAATAGGATGGAGCTGAAAGGCATGTATGAGAAACAATGGCTGCTCTGAGGCAGAAGTAGATCGAAACATCTGGGCAGTGTCCCTTTTTCCTAGATCTTAGTGCTTGACTGATTGGGGTACAAAGGAGCAGTAGGAGGGGAGGGTGGAGAGCTCTCCCAGTGGGAGTCGGGAAGGTAGCTTTTCTAAAGGGATCTGTGATTGATTTATAATTAGGGAAGGAATTTGTCAAAGACATAGAGGATTTTTCTGTGGCTTTTTGTATTTTCTTTATTTTTGAGACTTAGAAGAAGAGAAATTATCTCAGTGGTGGGGCCCTGCTCTCATTAACGAGGCATTAGCTCACCTGGCTGAAGCACAGAACAAATAAAACTAACAGGCTAGCAGTGAGAGCCCTTCCTCAAGCTTGGTCTGGATTTAGTCCTGCAGTGAAGACATGTTGTTTCCATTAAGTTATTTCTTCCTGGAGTCTTATCTTTGCACTAGACCAAAAACAAGCTGCTGAATTGTCCCAATCATTAAGAGATGGCAAATTTGGTCAAATAATGTCATTATTTGTTAGTGCTGATTTTTAAATGTTCCCTGTTCAATGTATAATTTTTTCTTTCCTCTTTTTGCCTCATTTGTTGTAATTCTAGGTAATTTAATTCATCAGATTTTCACAGGTCTAACAGTATCCCAACTATAATTGGGGTGTCTAAATATTAGAAGCCTTTTTCTTACAAGGTACAAGAGAACAAAATCATAAAAAAGGGCCTGTTCCTAAAAGGGGAATGATGCTGTCTGGTTGCAAATGTCTCTGAGACACAATGAAACTGTGTTTTCAGTTTACTGCTATGGGTTCAAATGAGCTACCTTCGTTAGGGACTTGTTTTCTCTTTGTACAAGAACAACACAAGAGCAAGAAGCTGGCTTTGATGAAATGTCAAGGACAAGTACTGGGTGCAGCCAGAGGGAGAATGAGACTGTCCTCTTCCAGATTCATGCGCAGAGCTCTTGTTGTTCTAGATGCTGTTGAAGAGCTATATGCATACAACCCATGGGAACTTGAGTGGAAAGCTCAAAACAACCTAGGAGTGAGACTTCAAATATGAGATCTCTGTTACTAGACAAACATGTGACATTAAACTTGCCTGCCTAACAGAATATCTTAAAGTACATTAAGTGAAGCATATATGTTTCTAGAAGCTTCTTACTTTAATTTGCACACAATTTTATTTCTTTGGTATGGATAGCTGGCTTACTGATTAATATGTCTTCAGAGGCCACTCTCTAAAGTCAGTGTTCTGTCTCAAATCAGCCTCTCATTTGAAGAGTGACCTTTAACATCTCCATGGTTCATTCTTTTTCTGTCTCCCATGTGAATCCAACTCTTGTTTAGCATGCTGAATTCAAAAGGAAAATGATCGTGAAAAGTTCAAAATGTAAATTGCCATGGAAACATTATGGCATCGGTAAATTATGTATCCTGAGCAGCAGCAGAAGAAGACAGATTAGAGAGATAAAATTACCCATTCATCAACCTTGAATTAATCAATCTCTGTTTGTCATCATAAATAGAATGGTTTAAAAAGAAGTATAGGTTTGTGGTCACAAGTTGTCTGGGCTAGTATTTTTTTTAATGTCAGCTGCAAACATTTTTACAAAATGCTCCTTCTCCTGAGATATATGAAAAGACAGTCTCCAAGAGTCGGAAGCTGTTTGCTCAAGAAACTAGGATGCCATCAGTCTTTCTTCCTTTTTCTCCCTGGAAGATGGAAGAAGATGTTCTGTCAGGCTGTGCTTGGGACATTTATGTATCCATTAAAATATAGCAATCATTCCCAAGTAACTGCTGGGACAAGGTTTTATTCTGGGTGTCTCGGAGCAAATAGATCTTAGGAAAATGCAGTTCTTGGACTGACAAGTTTACAGTAACGATTACAGGATGAAGCATACAGGTCAGTGGTTAGTTTTTTGTGATGCAAGAGAAAATATATGCTATGGAGACTCAACAAAAAAGTGTCCCCGCACATTGAAAGAATGACATAAAACATGGTAGGAAATGAGAGTGGAGAAACATCGGGGATTTGGTTTGACACAAGCATACCTGTTATACAGTATTTCTGGAACAAGGGCCTGACAGTGTATACTGTGAAGTGATATTTGAAATTGTTTTCAAAATCTCCTGAAAGACTTTCAGATAAATCTAGGTCATGTGTGTAGAGCCTAAGCTTAAAAAAAAATGAGAGTAGATATTCACTTGTATTTCCATGGAGCGAAAGTCTTTTTCTCTCGCTGTATTACAACATGATGTGCTGCCTTCAACTTGACTTTAGCTGAGATTAAGAAATCTCATAGCTTTCTGGACCAAAGAAAGATGAACTCAGAATTTACAGTGACTTCTTCTGTAGAAGGGACAGTCATTTGCAGGTTCTTTTAAACTGACGATACCATCGTTTAGTTTGTTGTTTGTTTGTTTTGAGTTAGGATTTTGAAATGTAGCCTAGATTCAGGTTTGACTAGAATCTACCACCTACCTGAGTTATCCCCCTAGTTGCCAGTGTGTATGCATTAATGCACCTGGCTGTGATGCATCTGTGCTTCAGTTACTCATTCATTCATTCACTCATAATATACACTATATATCCTCTGTTTGGTACATGCACACGAGTATGTGGGTATGCACTACTGTGCACTTGCACTTAGAGAGCAGATAGAACAACAGGTGTCTTCCATGGTTGTTATCCATCTCATTGCCTCTGGAAAGATTTACTGAATTGGAATCTTGCCGTTTTGTCTATTCTGGTCTTTCCGGGAGGCTCCTTGAACCTTCTGCTTCTTTCTCCAGTGTTGAAGCTCCAGGAACGCATAGTAATGCCTGAATTTTTCTATGGGTGCTGGGGACTCAAGTCCAGGTCCTTGTGTTTTTATAGCAAATGCTTGTCCCATGGAGTCACCTCCCAGCACCCTGATTTGTTTTATTCATGTAGTAGGGGGTCTTGTTACATATTCTGAGAGTTTGGTTTCCTTCATACCTTCTTAAATGTACTATTTTATTTTTAGTGGCAGGTCTTATCAGACAGTTTTGCAGGGTACTGCTGGTAGTAAAATAAATCGCCTACCTGATCATGAATGAGAGCCATGGGCAGTAGTTTGCTTGGGGCCATTCTGACCTTGACTCTGACTCCTAAACCCCAAAGAAGATTCATGATACATCCTTAGTCAAATTCAGCGAGATGTGTGGTTTGTAGATGGATCTTGTCTCTATACACTCAGAATGAATGATATGCTAGTCTAGAATAACTCCTTTGGGCAACCTGGCGACCTTAACGTGCCCTGAGCTGTCTACAGGGCATCTTAAACATCTTTGAGAGTTCATGGTAAGACAGAAAGTTAATGGTATAAGAGTTTTGTATGTGGTAACCCAGATTTTAAAACCCAGTCTTCCTGGGGCACATTAGTTGTTCATGTGGATGCTAATTCACATACTCACCTACCAAATACCCATTAATATGTTCAAATAATATTTTCTTTCACTTTAGTAAGTGTTCTAATTTAACTCTCAGGGACATAGTATGAAATGCTATATTTTCTTTGTTTTATTGATGCAGAGAATAGAGTTCAAAGCACTTATAGTACCTATCCAACACCTCCTTGCTAGCAAGTTATACTAACTACCAAACTAATAATTTGCTGCTCTAATACTTGCTAGCCCTGTAGGCACAAGACCTGTCATTGACTCTACCATATTAGTACAAAATTCCAAAACGTTGTCTTCCTAGTTGATGTCTCTGATAATCAGAACCTGTTTTTAACTCCCTGAGTCTTACAGCATGAATAAATTTGACTTTTGGGTGGAGTGGTACTGAATCAATTCAGGGATGTGAGGAAGCGTCCATTGATTTGTCACTCAGTCTCGTGGCCAGGAGAATGTTGTAGTTCAGCTGCCATATTCACCTCTCCCTGGCTTTGGACTAGTTCTCAAATCGGAGGGGCACAGACCCTAATGTAATTAGTACTTGCTCCACTCTGGGCCTGTTTCTTTCTCTTCTACACCTACTCACAAGCTTCCTGCTCTGGCTGAGAGCTGTGGTGGGAGCTCTGGCAGTACTATTGTTATCTCTAGGCTCCAGGGATCAGGAAAACAGGACAGCAAAATTCTTCTTATTCAAGGATATTGCATCTTTAAGTCACAGAAGAAATCCAATTTAAGACAATTAGAAACTCAGAAACTCCATCAAACCAACCTATTCATTTTTTTCTGCAGTAAGATTCCTGTAATAGCATTCAGCGTGGCTTAGAAGATACATGTTCAAATTCCAGTGTCTTCTATGTATTTCATCCTTTATAAAATGGGGATAATTAAAGGATAATAATACTTAGTCCTGATTCATAGTATAGTTGTAAAGATTGAATGAAATAACTGATATAGCATGTTACATATTTTATAATGAACACTCCATCACAGAATTTGAAATAAAACAATTGCTTCCACCAAAGGCAGATGTTATGAATAGTTTGTTACTACACTTCAGCAGCAATAGCGCTTCAAGATCCAGCACCAGGCCAAATGTGACTCACCAGCAAAGCAGAATAATACCTGTGCGGTTTGAGTTGGAGAAGTCAGAACTCTGCAGATAGAATTAGCTCCTGCAGCACACAGTGACTCTGGTCATGGTGACTGAAGTAGTAATATGCCCAGGTTTTCAAATTGCCATACACGTCTCACTTCACCTGTTATAGGAAGAAAAGCTTAAGCGTCCACAGAAAAGACATACACTGCCTTCAAAGTGATACAAATAATGAATGATAAAAAATGAAACTGCAACTAAGATCTTTTGTGTGGAAAGCAACTTCCTTATTTGACATGCTATATATGTCTGTCTGTCTGTCTATCAATATAAAGATCAGGAAATCCATACTACCATTCCACAGGCTTGCTGTTATTGCCATTTTGGCCAATGGTTTTCTTTCTGTATCTTCTATATGCACTTCATTTGAACCCCAAGACTCTGACAAAACCTTTAGTGTTTTGGCTAGCATACCAGGATGACTTTGTAATCGACGTTTGACATTTGACATTTGATAAACGTTTAGGTTTTAAATTCTACAAGGGAAAGATTCCAATAAGCTTCTAACCACAAGATAATAAGATGCATTCCATAATGAAATAACAAAAACATAGTTCAGTGGAATGGCCTAAATCAGAGAATCAAGCACAACCCCATCCTTACTCTCTAGAAGCATGCTCAGGGGTATGCCCTCTATCCAAAACTAGCGTTCAGGTTCATGCTCATTCAAGCACAGGGATGGGGCAGCAAATGAGAAGACCACATGATCTTCATACACTCAGTCCTTTTGGTGTCAGAAATGCAGAGCCTAGACACTAGGTATTTGGAATCAACTTCTGTTCTCCCTCCGAAGGCTGAATTATTTCAATTCCAGCTGCAGCCTGCATTTCAAACTCCCTGTTCTCTCTGCAGCCCACAGTCTTATGAACAGTTTATGTCGTCTTGGTTTATTAGTGAGAGGGAGGTGCTTGCAGAGAAGTGCCCGAGGTAGGTCACAATGCCCTTCTATTAGAGTCTGTCTTAATGGAGGATGTAGTGTACCATCCTGGGAAGTGGAGGGCGTTGGGAAAACTCCCTGTTATCCCCAATCCCTTAACTAAGATGGGCTAAGTTGTTTTCCCAGGGCTCATCCTGTGCTTTACTGACTGGCTGGCATTCCTTGGGGAAACAGGAACTAACTCTATTGTCTTATCCAACTTGACTGATAAATAAATGAAATGGGGAGCCAAGCAGCCCCGTTGTTAGATAGCACCTCAGTGAAGCAGGTGTCTATATTTAGAGGAGAAGGAGCAGGGAAAAGGTAAGGGTTTATTTTTCAGGGATGGGCAGGTAGAATAACGATCTGCCAAACGTTAACATTCAAGATTTTTTAGCTAGGCTGTAAATGAGACTTTTTTGCCTGCCTTGGTGCAATGCTGTCAGCATAATTGCACATCCCTGGGCAACCAGCACATGAACAGCAGGGAAAAAAAGACATATGACCTGTGCCTTAGAATTGAGAGTTATGGGGTCATGGTGCACCAATTGTCCAGATGATTGAATTAGGAGGAAAACAGCTGGCCTAATAGCCAGACATATTGAATCCTCAGGTCTCAACTCAAGTATCATCTTCAGTGAGCTAGCTCTGCTTTGGCATGTCATTTCATGAAACTTTTCACTGACATAGTGTTCTTGCATTGGTGATGCTGAAGGGCTTGTGCCTCTCCTATGTGCCAAAGCTATTTGGCCACTGGCTTTGGGGATGCCTTTCTCCTGCTCTTGGGAGAACCACACAAGGCTTGACCTGTGTACAGTAGCTGTCTCCTTTCACTGCCTCTGATGAAGATGGTTGAAGGTGTTGGTGATTACCACCTCTCTGGCTTCATTCTCCTGAACATCCAGTTTTCCTATTCCTGGGTCATCCACCACCTCAGTGGATGTGTCATGAAGCTATTGAGACTCTTTGGGTAACTGTGAATACTGTTACTCCCTGCCATCTGGTCTTTTCTGAATTTTTTGAATTGTAAAACTCCTGAGCCCCTTCTTTCCTTTCTGAGCCTCCCAAGCGTTAGTTTCAAGTTTTCTTTTTAATTTTCTTTTGCTTGTTCAATAACCATTGCTATATACTTTCCCAGACACCTAGGCTTCCCAGTTATCTGACCACATGCTTGTTTGCTTTTAGTACATGTGGTACTGTACCCTTAAAAATGAATGAGTGAATGAATAAATAAGTATTCAAGCTTTCATTATACTCTACCCCTTTAGCTACTATTGTTGGCTTTTCCTGAACATGTAATAACCTGGTTTAAAAAAATCTGTTTATTAATTCTTTCTATTGCCATTCTTACTAGAACATAAAGCTCTATTCACTTCTGTGTTGCAAGACCCTCTAGGATCAGGTGCTCGGGAAGTATGTTTCACATCAGTGAATGAATGTGCAAATGAAGAGATCTGATATAATGAAGACAATGGAAATTATATTAGCAGTTAATAGTTGCTGGATACTGCACTTTCACATTTTAATTCCCACAGCAGATCTACATGAACCGTCTTTATCCTTTTTATTTTGCACTTAAGGGAAGTTGGACTTGGTGGTTTAGTGAATTAATTCTGTGGTCATGGGGTCACAGCTTAGAAACAATGACAGAGTCAATGTTTGATTCTAAGCCAGGAAACAATGATTTAGACATACCAGCCCAAAGGAGTCACTTGGTAATACTTTAAATTAAGTTGTGCTTTTGAGTGTCTTTCCGTTTTCCTACCCAGCTTTGCAAAACTATGTCATTAAAATGGCCACATGAAGTGAATATTCCTTTGTCATCACTTAAACTGTAGACCACATTATCATATCATGTCGTAGCTCATTATCATAAGCTCAGAATGGCAAAGCAGAACACGTCCCATTGTTTGATGATTGAAAGAGTCTTGTATATTCCTTGGGTTCCACTGTCAGTTCATGTAGAGGCTACATCAGATGGTGAATAAAAATTCCCTTCTTTCTATGTGTAGGAGGGAGCATTGAAGGCCATTGTGGGGAATTACATGGATCTAGACTTGTTGGAGGTGAGTGTTTTTCAATGCCAGAGAATGTTAGTAAAACAAGTAACTCATTGTTTGAGTTACTTCCATTCTTGACAATTCAGTTGGTTTGTAACACTACTCCCCCAAAGAAAAAGGCAACAAAAATCAATCAGGACACAAAACTACACAGACTCAAAGATGTCTACTAAAGTCCTCAGAGATAGTACACATTTTGTGTGTTTTATATGCAGTCTAAAATTAGTAGTGTTCCTTCAAAGGTTGATTTCTTCATATGAACTCCCAGGCACTGCCAGCAAGCAGGCTGGAAAAACTGATTAAGTTGCATTTTCATCCTGATTCCTAGCGCCTGGTTCACTTCATTGTCAGAGCAGCCACATCATTATCTTCTGTTTATAAAATTAAAGTTTTCCATTGTGTTTTTGTATTATAATTAACCAATAAAAGTTGTGATGTTCCTTTTAGAGGAGACCTACATTTGAGAGGGAGACCGTGTATCTATGACAGGCTCAGGAGGTTACTCTCTTCTTTCAAAAATCGACAGGCCGGGCAGTGGTGGCACACACCTTTAATCCCAGCCCTTAGGAGGCAGAGGCAGGCGGATCTCTGTGAGTTCGAGTCCAATTCCAGGACAGTTCCAGTTCCAGGACAGGCTCCAACAGCTGCAGAGAAATCCTGTCTCTAAAAACCAAAAAATAAAAAAATAAAATAAAAATAAAAATAAATAAATATAAAGAAAAAAATCGACAGGCTCTGGCACCTTCTACTCCTTTCTCCAAGAACTTCAGACTGTAAAATATTTCTATTCTACATAACCAAGGTGGAACTAACTGGTTCTCCTCTTAGTGTTGAAGTGCCTAGCAGTCTTTCTGAGCCATTCTTCTCTGTTTCTGTTTAGATGGATCAGGATTATACTTACGTCTTTTACAAATTCACTGAGATCTTGAAGTTCTCTTCAATAATCTGTACTGAAGCACATCTAATGAATAAATCACCAAAGGACATATAGGATCCTGTCACTTCAATTTCTTTCATGTTAGGAAAAAGCATTTATTTTTCTTTTACCACATCTTAACTCCAAATATATCTTATCAGTTTACTGAGTCCTACTATTGAATATATTCTATCAATTTCAGCTATAAATTGTCAAGCAAGAAAAGTAGCCCGAATGATTCATTCCCACATCTCTTTGACCAAATACGTTAGGGCTTCTCACACTATTTGCGTTAATTTCATTTAAGAGCCAGGCTTTTGAGTTTGCGGGCAGCTTGGACACTTAGAAAGCTCCTGTCTTTAGAAAAGTGCTGGGACTGTGCTCGGTGGTAAAATGCTTGCCTAGCACGTGAAAGGTACTAGGCGAGCCTCTAGCCTGACTAAAGCAACAGCAACAGGGTGTATGCAAATGACCAAGGCTCAGGATCCACTGTAGGCCTTGCAAATCAAAGTGGTAGAAGTTAATGTGTACCCAAGATTGGAGATCACAGAATTATTCAACTTTCACCATGCCCTATGCCCACAATTGTATTGTGTATGATCAATATTGATTAAGAATTTCTAATCAAGAAAGAATTTGAATGTTGCTTTTTTTCTTCTCCAGTGCCTAGTAAAAGGCCCGAATTCTTGTAGGTCCTCAACATATGAACAAAGAGTTAGAGATGCTCCAAAAATTTCATTTACATTAATTACTTTCTGTCCTTGCCAGAAATACCAATGCAATTTCAACTATATTTCATTCAGAACTTCCAACTCCAGGGACCAAAATATTAAGTAATATCTTCTTGGAAATTACAAGGGACACTTTGGAAATCTTTGAGTTTCTTCTGTGTACTCATACTTAAAGCATACCAAAACAAGCTAATGTATTTTTGATCTACTAAGTTGGAGTTTGACATATTCTTATTTGAAAGGAGTCATGATGTGACTCAGCCTGGGCCCCACTTGGCAGGCACCTTTCTGCCTTATGAAACAAAGATGTGAACCCAAACTGTAACTAAGGTATTTTAAATACTCAATGAAAAAATATCCCCCTCAATGTCAGCCTGAGCTGTAAAGAGATTGAGATACAATAGAAGCCTCTAAGCAACATTTTGGATAGTCCAGACTTCTGAGTCGCACTCTGATAAACAACTGTGGACTTGACTACACTGGGAGAAATCACTTCCCTGGACCAGATTGATTGCTTTGTAGCCGATGAGGTATTGTTTTATTGATCCCTACTTGTTTTGCTGTTTTCAATTTTTATAGACTTGTCAGATTCCTGTCTTCTTTCTGCAGT
Organism: Ondatra zibethicus; assembly: GCA_004026605.1. Classification (NCBI taxonomy): domain Eukaryota; kingdom Metazoa; phylum Chordata; class Mammalia; order Rodentia; family Cricetidae; genus Ondatra; species Ondatra zibethicus. Next base: position 10,213 of record PVIU01010529.1, on the reverse strand, counting down.
AACATTTTCCAGCAGTGTATCAACCTTCAAATTGGACTGCTTGTGTATTTCGTAATGGGAATTTGAAGAGCTGATTTTTATTGTTCTCCTGGAAGTAGTATATAAGGGACAGTCATTAAGTGTGTCTCTTGATGAACGACAGTATCTGCTGATCAGTGTTTTCAATATGGCAGATAATGAAAAACTGACCCCACTTATCTATGAATTTAATATTAATCATCAGGTACTGCCCTTTCTCATATAAAACTCACGACATTCTTGTCAGTTGATTATTTTTTGATATTTAATTAACTCTATATCAGAAAGTAAAATTCTTTATTTGAACGTGGTAATGGACCAATTATAGTGACTCAGAAATGATCTGATTGTGTTATTTTGATATTTAGCTTATGTTGTATATAATTCTAGCTTTTCAATATAGAGTATATTAGCAAATATATTCAGAATTTCTTCATAGATTTAAAACATTCACTCAGGAAGCATATTTTTCTTATTTAAGTATTTCTCAATAGCTATTTCATATGTAAGGTTTCAACTTATATGATGTTTCTCTTTGTGGTACCTACATATATGTACACATACATACACACACACTCATGCATGCATACACACACAGAGAAGTAAATAAATAAACGTAATAACTATAATTTCAAAGTATTTTTTCCAAAGAATCTTTATGAGCCAGGTGAGGTAGCTCACTCCTTTATTTCTAGCACTTGGGAAGCTGAGGCAAGTGTGAAATCCTGTCTCAAAATAAAGACTTTGTTTATACCACAAAATGAGTGCCATGTTTATCCTGTTATGGTATGACCACCCAAATAACCACTTCTATTATGTGTCTTCCTTAAGCATGTTAACAGATTTTTAATATCATCAACTCTGCAACTCAGAAGCCTGTGAGTTCAGACAACAAATTTTAACATCCCCCAGGGAACACTCACAACCAAGAACAAAACTCTTCTTCATGTGTTTTTGCTGGTTTCCCTTAAAATGTTGCTTCACAAATCTAAAATTGTTCAGTTTCTCTACTCTCTCTCCAGGAATTGTGGGGAATGTTGAGTGTATTAAATCTGATTCCCCAATTAACACACACAGAATCCTTCTATCGATGTGTTCACATCTATCCTGTTGTCACATACTCTACATTAACTATTCCTTTCCTTTATTGTCTCCAGTTAAGTAGTTCTTTAGGTTGATTGTCCCTTGCTTCACTTGCTGAGCTCTCGTACACACTGCTCTTTGCATCTGAATTTAGTTGCCTTCTACTCAAACTGTAGTATATAACTTTCGTTAAAGATCTTTACATTGTTACTTCTTTCAGTTCTCCTTTGAAACGGTAGTTGAAATTTTCCTTCTCCTCTTTTAATGGCATGTTAGCATGGCAAAGCTACCTCGGTTTCTACCAACAGTATCATCGCTTTAAGGAAACGACCCCCTTTAGTTCAGATAAGAAATCTGTTACATTAAAACCTGTCTCCATAAACAATCTTGTTTTCTTTCATTTCCTTGAAATATTTTTACTCTTTAGACTCCCACAGTTTCATTATAGTGACTCCAGGCATGGAATTGTTTTAGTTAATCTTTCCAGGAACTTAATATGTTTATAAAATCTCAAGATTTGTACCTTTTCCTTCATTCTTAAAAAAATATGCTCATTACATCTTTGAAGGTTTTAACACATCCATTCACTTTTTAAATCTCTGTTCAAAAAAAAATCCTGTTAGGCTTTCATTTGAATTTTCATGTCTATGAACGTTATTTTTATAATTCCCATATGTTTACCTGTCTGTACTGCAGTCTGTTTATTTATTCTCAGAAATCTTCCAGTTTATTGATTCTTCAGATCTTCATGGATTCAAAATAGCAAGAAACTTTAATAATTCAATTTCCATGAATCTTAACATCTTCAAACTAACTGGAAATTCACTTTGAGGATGGAGTTCAGTCATAATGTCACCATTGTGTTGTAATAGAAAGAGCCTTTGCTATTTTTCCTGATACTAAGTGCCTAATAAATATTGAAAGAATGAGCCCATTCCCCTGTATAACAGGCCTGTTTCAAGTGAAGAAATGTATATAAATTTTATGTGTATAAAAATATAAACCTGATCTTTTACTTTATGGGGCATGAGTTTATATGGTACTTATTGAAAACACAATGCACAAGAGGATACCATCATTGGAAGTTTCTGGGGGACTGAGATATGGAAGATGGAAGGGAGACACTGTGTTTCCATAAGCTCAGAAAGTCACAACAGCCTTGTCTGCACACTCTAGCGCCTCCCAAAGGCAGGTCAGCTGAGCTCTTGGCACAGTGAGATCTCCCCTCTTCTGTGCAGGTTTTCTGGTGACAGGATACGTAGAGGTGCAGGATAGCCTGAAGTTCCCTGCAAACAGTCCTCTCCTCTGTATTATAATTAAATCATTGAGTGTCAGTCCAGTGTTAAATACTAAAAATGGGGAGGGAGGAGGAATCATTTTAACAGAAATACAAACTGGACTAACACGCCTCTCTTCACTTATTTATTGAATTTTTTATAGGAAGCATGCTGTGTAAATCACAGTGTCCAAGAAAGACTTTGTATGTGCTCATATCTTGGAGGCTGTGTGTGGTAAGACATTTGGATTTTATCCTTAGTGATCTAGGAAACTGCACAGTTTTGAGAATAGGTAATCCAATAGAGTTTAGTTCTAAAGGGCTACTCTGGTGATTGTGCTAAGTGGAAAAGAATGAAGAGAAAAAAAATTGAAGTCTAAAGCCACACTAGAGGCATACTGGAGGAGTCCAGCAGAGGAAGTATAGTGGTTTGGGCAGGTAAAGGTGGTGAACATAGATTATTATTCAAAGTAGTAGGATTTGGCACTAAATTTGGAAGCACATAGAAACTGCAGATGGAGTCTAGTAGTTCAGCATATGGAGTAAAGAAAACAACCAGCTGTATTCCTAGGTGTTCTTTTCTTTGGGATGGGGAGAGAAACAGAAGGAACAGATGTGAAGAAACGAGGATCAAGAGTTGTAGTTTCTTGTACAGACATCGTGGAAATCAGTATGGCAGTTTCTCAGAAAATTGGGAATCAATCTACCTTAAGACCCAGCAATACAACTCTTGGGCATATACCCAAAGGATGCACACTCATACCACAAAGATATTTGCTCAACTGTGTTTACAGAAGCATTATTTGTAATAGCCAGAACCTGGAAGCAACCTAGATATCCCTCAACTGAAGAATGAATAAAGAAAATGTGGTACATTTACACAATGGAGTACCACTCAGTGGTTAAAAAAAAAAGAAAAAGAATGATGTCTTGAAATTTGCAGGCAAATGGATGGAATTACAAAATAACCATCCTGAGTGAGGTAACCCAGACCCAGAAAGACAAACCTGGTATATACTCATTCATAAGTGGCTATTAGACATAAAGCAAAGGATAAGTAGCCAACAGTTCACAGCCTCAGAGAAGGCAGGAAACAAGGAGGACCCTAAGAGAGACATACACGGATCTCCCTTGGAAGGGGAAATAAACAAGATCTCTTGAGCAATTTAAGAGTATGGGAGTGTGGAAGAAGAGTGGAGGGGAGAAAAAGGGAGAGGGGAGGAGAACATGAGGGATTGGGAAAATGGAGTTGTGGGAAAGTCAGAGAAGGAGAGCAAGGAAATAGATACCTTGGCTGAAGGAGCTATTATGGGGTTAGCAAGAAATCTGGCACCATGGAAATTCCTAGGAATCCACAAGGATGACCCAGCTAAGAATCTAACCAATAGTGGAGACAATGCCTTAACTGCCCTCCCCTGTAGGCAGATTGATGACGACCTTAATTGTCATCATAGAACCTTCATCCAGCAGCTGATGGAAGCAGATGCAGAGATCCACAGCTAAAGAGTGGGTCAAGCTCCTGGAGTCCAGCTGTAGAGAGGGAGGAGAGATAATATAAGCAAATGGATCAAGACCATGATGGGGAAACCAACAGAAACAGCTCACCCGAGCTAGTGGGAGCTCACTGACTCTGGACTAACAGTTGGGGAACTTGCATAGGACCAATCTAGGCCCTCTGAATGTGGGGGGCAATTGTGTGGCTGGGGAAATTTGTGGAGCCACTGGCAAAGGACCCGGTATTTATCCCTAGTGCATAAACTGACTTTTTGGAGCTCATTTCCTATGGATGGATACCTTACTCAGCCTAGATACTGGAGGGAGGGCCTTGTTCCTGCCTCAAGAGATATGCCTGACTTTGCTGACTTCCCATCGGAGGCCTCACCCTCTTTGAAGAGTAGATGTGGAGTGGCCTGGGGAGAAGGCAGGTGGAGCAGGAGGAGGGAACTGGGATTGGTATGTAAAATAAAAAAGATTGCCTTAATAAAATAAAATTTAAGAAAAGGCTTGCAGTTTCCACATACAGTATTGTTTACTTTTCCATTGATGTGATGATGTGGGATGCCCTTCTGTATGCTGTGAATACATTTTATTACCATTGGTTAATGTAGAAGCTGTTTTGGGCCTATGTCAGGGCAGAATAAAGCCAGGTGGGAAATCCAAACATAGATACAGAGAGAAAGTAGGTGGAGTAAGAGAGATGCCATGTAGCTGCCAAAGGAGACAGAAGCAGGACAGAACCTTACCCAGTAGGCCGTAGCCTCGTGGCAATACACAGATTAACAGAAATAGGTTAATTTAAGATGTAAGAGTTAGTTAGAAATATACCTGAGTCATTGGCCAAGCAGTGTTGTAATTAATATAGTTTTGTGTCATTATTCGGGTAAGGGCAGCCAAGAAACGAATGAGCAGTCTCTGCCTACAATATGATAAGATACCAGGACAAGGCAATTCATAGGAAAAAAGTGTTTATTTGAGCTTAAAATTCCAGTAAGATAAGAGTCTTTCATGGCAGAGAATCATGGGAGCAGGCAACAGGCATACAGAGAGTTCACATTTTAAACCACAAAGAGGAGGCAGAGAATGAACGGGGAATGGCACATAGTTCCTCCAGCAAGTTTACACTTCCTAAACCTACCTAAGCAATGCCACCAACTGGAGACCAAATATTTAAGTATCCAAGCCTTTTGGTGACATTCTCATTCAAACAACCACACCTACTAAAGGATAGAGGCCATACATAGGGAATATTGTGTAAGGACTGTTTGTTAAGAAGATTGAACACAGTCCTGTATGCAAACCATACAGTTAGCGGAGATTTGAACATTAGTATATAGTGTGATCTGCTAGTGGCATTAAAAATGCTGTTCAGCTTGCACTGGCAGTCCCCCCCCCCACCTCAATTAGGTAGATGTCTAGGGAATGTGGTGCTATTTCAAATGTATTCCCAATCAATTAAAAGAACATCATGACATCCCAGGTCTTTTCCATTTAAATTTGTGCTCTTGTTCCATTCTCCAATTTTCTCTAACAAAAACGTAGATCATTCCCTGATCATAAACCCAGAGTGTATGCAAAGATGATCACCCACATGTGGACATTGACACATTCATATGTGCAATCAAGTCAGAAAGTCTCTTAGGGATCTTTCCCACCTTCCTGGTTCATACCTCTAAGTTATAGACAGTATTCTGAGAGAAGAATGTACCAGTTACTTTTGGATACATGTATTGCATGGAAGTTTCTTTGGTGATATCCAAATATTAGCAGGCCAATTCGTTTTTGTCCTAGCTTATCATGCTTGCCATTTAGAAATTTCTTTCTCATTGTGGCTGCTTTATAGCTTAAGATTCAGAAGGCTTTTCTGAGTATACATCACTTGGGGCATTCAGTGTCAGTTTTTCTAGAAACCTCCCCAGGTTTTTCTAGCTTGCCACCCTTGACAGTCACTTCCACCCAACTGAGAGAATCTGCACAATGTCCCTGGCTTGTATACTAAAGAAAAAATGATAATATGACCTTCCCTAGACTTGGAAGAATGTTCCATGGGATGTGTGAGTAGGGGAGAGCTTGAGAAAGGTACTCTAATGCAAACAGCAGTGGCATTATAATCTGCTTAAGAATCGTGACATTTGGAAATTATATTTAAATATAGGTTCTATGTCCTCATGTTTATCCTTCTAATATATATCAACTGTAGTCTATAGTCAGTAAATGCTCAGTTTCTTTTAAAATTCTGATAACACCCACTCCATAAGTTTCTGCTTTTATTTCACCTCTTCTATATCCTTCTAATATTCAAGATCAGAAACAACCAACTTAAGATTGAATAGAGAACTAAATAATGATTAAAGAACCCAAGACAAAAAGACAGTGTGTTGACCCTAAGTTTCACATATGCCAACCTGACAAGTGGAATTGGAGCAGAGGGAGGCTAGTCCCACCAGCAGAGAAATAAATGGTAAAATGAAACTTCCTCAAGGAGAGGAATGTCTGCAACAGTTTTAATGTGAGCATATCTTTCTGAACCCTTGTGAGAAGCCTGAGAGAGAGAGTAGGTGAGAAGGTTGGAGACAAGTGCTCGCCAGATTCTCTCCCTCACACAGATAGAGTAGCAAGGAGATAATCTGCATCTACGAAATCGCTCTGCTATCTCATGAAGATGTTAAGAGAAATGATTTCATTCTTTGCTTCTTACAAATTCCCTTTTCTTCAGAAGACGTGAGGGGTTTAATCATATCGTAGTACTTACTGAATCATCTATAAAAAGAGAAGCTCGGGATGCTTCAGCATAGTGAGGAAAGATGCCCAGCAAACAGGATTTTAGAAGTACTGACGAAAAGTAAAATATTCCCTCGGTTTCTCCCTCAAAGACATAAAGAGAGTGCTCAGCCTGTCACAGCTCTTCAGTGCCTGAAAAGAAGTAAAGCACCTACACCTACGGTGTACTCAGTAGCGCGTTCCGGGATTGCTCCCTAGTAGATGTTTGCCAATGTTTTTCTCTTCTCTTTGACCTCGTGCTAGTTTTTGATAACAAATAGGTGAAACATATAGGAGGTACTTGCTCTCAGACAACATACAGCTTTTAGACAGTTACCTAGTACGTGTGCACAGGATCTATACTCCTCTGCTTTCCTTTTGCTAATTTCTATCTCTCCTAGGGATCTCTCTTTGGGTTGTTATTGTTAATGGAGGGAGGGTATTTAAACAAAAGAGCAAATATGCCACTTGTTGAATAAGAGAGTCCTGCTGGTCCCCTGACATTTCTTCAGGCAAGTGCAGTTTGATTTCAGAGGCAGTTGGTGATTTGTCGGCAGCGTTTCTGAAACCCTGACTGGGGCAACCTAACCTGCCCCGTGAGTTTGGAAAGGTCCTCATGTGGGCCAAAGAAAGACAGGGACTATGGGTCATTTGTCATAGAGGGAATATTCCTATAGTCCTGAACCTAGACCAGTTAAATGCCTTTTTTGCGATAAATTGCCATGGCTGATCTTATGACATGGTATGAAAGTTGATATCCGTCTCCAGTAGCTTGGTGTAAATGAGAGAGACCTCTTTGGGCCCAAGTCTGCTTAATGAGCAGGTGCTTCCAGCCTCAGGTGGCCCCCTCAAAGTCCCGTGAGCTCTGGACATCATATATAGTTCTGGAACAGCAAAGCTGTAGCAGCTGTAAAATATCTGTTGTAACTCCCTGCTGCTCGGCTGTTTCACCGGTGACTTTCTTTTCTACATTCCCAACAACTGCCCAATGTCACGTGGCTGGAGGGCCTTCTCTCACATCGTTCACTATAGTTATTGATCTTTATAGTATGATCAAGTCTAAGCCTTGAGATCTATGTGCATTATCCAACCAAGGCAGACTGGAACACCCTCCTGCAACTTTACATTGGATGATGGGTATAAATTCTCATTGCCAAATGTATTATCACCTTAGTCTAATATCCACAGATGCTGCTACAGCAGGTGGCATCCTAGCGAGTAAGGGTACGTGGAGCACCATCCAGAAAGTGATATCAGAGGAAGATCTGGGAAGGCATGCCAGGAAGGGCAAATAAAACGTAAAAGTCCCAGATGCAGAACGGCAGTTGATTTAGCAAAATTAGATATCCTAGTTACATTCCAGCAGCTGGTAAGTAGCCAGGTCAATCCACTTATCTCTCTGTTTAACTCAAAAGCCTCTGTTTTTGCCCAAGTTTAACCTGATGAAGGCAAAACTAGGAACGTCTTATTAAGAATCAGGAAACCATTTAAAATGTATGGAGGAAACGTATTTGGTGAAAGCAGTATTTTAGGAAGATTGATTTGGGGACTATGTGCAAGTTGACTAACATAGTGAGAGACTAGAAATAGAGAATACTTGGGGTGTACTCTGAAAGAATAGATATAAATAATTTAGAACTCACTGCTGTGTGCTTAGACATTGATATTTAATTCTCCTACCATAATATTTATCACATATGTATCTTTAGCTGCCATAATATTTATAAATTTATATGCTCTAAAGTGGTGCTTTGATGTATGTATACATTGTAGAATGATTAATAATCAAGCTGATTAACAAGGCTCTCATTTCACATAATTATTTTCATGATGAGAATATTTGAAGATTATTTTCTTAGTTATTTTAAATATAAGATACATCGTTGACCGCAGCCACAACATTATATAGTAGAACACTATCCTCTGGTCCACCTGAAACTTTATACACTATCGTTTTCTTCTCTCTTGCTTCTTTCCTACTTATGGAAACACTGTGATTTCTCTTTACTTCTATATTTGATGATTTTAGGTTCTCTATGCAAGTGAGATCATTCAGTATTTATCTTCCTATAGTTCACTTACTTTGAATGGCAAAATATTTTCCAAGCTCATATGTGTGGAGGTCACAAATGATAAGATTTCCTTATTTTTTAAAGACTGAATCATATTCTAGTGTTTATATGTACCACCACAGCTTATTTATTCATCTGTTAATAAAATGTAGATTGAGAATATAGGTTGATTCAATGTCTTGACTGTTGTAAGTCATACTGCAGTAAACACAGGAGTATGAATATCAATATATCAATTTTGTTTGCTTTGGATATATACCTGTAATGGGATTGCTAGATTATATAATAGTTCTCCATTCAATTTTATGATGAGTCTCCATAGTGTTTCCTACAATAGCTCTACTAGCTCATATTCTTGTATACAATAAAGGTTTCCTTTTTCTCCACATCTATGCCATCACTGTGCTCTTCTATTTTTGGTAATTTCCATGACAACAAGTGTCCAGTGATACCTCATTGTGGCTTTGATTTGCTTGTCTTTGGTGTGGCTCGATTGTCTTAATTTACTCTGTTGAAAATAAAACAAATTAGGGGAGCAAAGAGTTTACTTAGACTGCAGGTTGCACTCTGTGGTCTTGAGGAGCCAAGTCAAGGACTGATGCAGACGCCATGGAGTCATGTTGCCTACTGGCTTGCTCCTCCTGACTTGCTTGCTTTTCTTTTTTCTTCTAAAGAAATGTTTTATTTTTCATCTTTTTAAAATTTATTTTACACACCAACCACAGTTTCCCATTCCCTGTCCTCCAGCTCCCTCCCCCCACATCCTCCTACCTCCAAATCCACTCCTTCATCTCTACTTAGATGGGGTAAGGCCTCCTATGGGAATCAACAAAGCATGGCACATCAAGCTGAGGCAGGACCAAACTCTTCTCCCATGCCTCAAGGGTGAACAAAGCACCCCACCATAGGGAATGGGCTCCAAAGAGCCAGCTCATGCATCAAGAACAGGTCCTGCCACTGCTAGACAATCCACAAAAGAACAAGCTACACAATTGTCACCCAGATGCAGAGAGCCTAGATTGGTCCCATGCAGGTTCCCTAGCTGTCATCCAGAATCTGTGAGCTCCCAGGAGCTCAGGTCAGCTGTCTCTGCAGGTTTCTTCATCATGACCTTGACCCCTCCCCCACTTTGCTCATACAATTCCCCCACCCTCTCTTCAACTAGACTCCCAGAGTTCGGCCCAGGGTTTGACTGTGGATCTCTGCACCTGCTTTCATCAGGTACTGAATAAAGGTCCTATGATGACAACTGGGGTAGTTACCAATCTGATTACAGGGGAAGGCCAGTTAAGGCACCGTCCCCACTATTGCTAGGAGTCTTAGCTGGGGCCATCCTTGTGGGTTCCTGGGAGCTTCCCTGGCACCAGGTTTCTCCATAACCCCTCAGTGGTCCTCTCCCCCATTACTCTCCCACTCCATCCAGCCCATAATTCGACCATCCTGATCTCTTATCTTCCCATCCTCCACTCCCCTCCCTTGTACCCTCCCTGCCCCCAATTTACCCAGG
>PVIU01010528.1:0-69587 GCA_004026605.1 Ondatra zibethicus | reverse complement strand
GGTCCAGATGAATCCGCGGAGGCTGGTTGGGCGAGGTTCTCGGTCCCAAAGGCAGGCCTACTGAGGGTTGCCCTCTCCTCTCTGCTCGGCTCCGTGGGACAAAGGAGGCCCCCTAGCAGGGGACTCGCCCTTCCCCCAAGGCCTCAGCCCGGGTGGGCCGAGCTCAGGTGCAGCCGGGACAGGGTCCAGATGAATCCGCCTTTAATTATGTTCTTGAATGGAAAAAATAAAACAAAACAATGTATGGGATAAATAAATAAATAAATAAATAAATAAATAAATAAATAAATAAATAAAATTTTCCTCTCTAATCTTATAATGCAAAGCTGAAATTGTTTCTCTATTAAGTCCCTGTGTCTATATCTGAATACTTCTATGATCTGTTTTAATAAGTTTTCATAAAGCCTGTATCTTGACATTAATATCAACCAATTTTTTTAGGGATAAACCAAGAATTATCAAGATGATAATTAACATTATGACAATTTAAGTTGATTATCCCTTCATTTAATTTATTTAATTGTTCCAATTTTCAATCATGCATCGCATAGTCATACAAAGACATAACTCTATCATAATTATGTTTCCAATTTTTAATGTGGGAAAAACTCTTTTTAAAAAAAACTAATTTCTCCTTTTAAGAATTGTCCCAATTATCTCACCAAATCTACTGACATTAGAGCATGAAGCTGCTGCTGTGTACCACATCTAAGTGTAGAACACAGGCAATGAACATCAATCTGACAACATTAAATTTTAACTTAGAGGTAAAATAATATCCAGGACTTTGAAAAATAATCAGTGCTTGTGGTAACTTGATTTCAGTTCTATAGAACAGAGAATCCAGAATCAGCTTATCCAAACACTACCTACATTTCTCTTACTAAATGGATAAAGAATAAATGTTTTTAAAGCAATTTCACTTCCAATTTTTCACTAAGCAATATAAAACATATACAGAAGATGTTAGTTCATATAATAGCTAACCAGCTATAAATAGTCAAAAACACATTTAACAAGCCAAACATGGGAATTACTAAAGATTATGAAGACTGACATGACCCCAAAATTGTAGTGACTGATCTAAAATTGTCCTTGAAGTCTCCTCTCTAATGACTAGCTCTTATAATATCCAAAGGTGCTGTTCAAGCTGCCAAGAGGGAAAATAATTCTATAGCTCTACCCAGTTGTGGCATCTATGAAGCACAACAGTGACCACCACAGTAAGATATCCTCCAAAGAGTATTTTATGTACACTTATTAGTATTTTGAGCTACACTTAAAACTTGTGGCTTAACAACAGCCATCTAATTGGACTTATGGCATTCTCCGTAGATGGGAATTCATATTTGATACTGTAACATAGATGACACTCCTTGTCTGGTAAAGCCAAGAACACTACAAAAGAATGTAATACTGCTGTTTTCCTAAACAAGTACATTTTTTATCTATAGTATACAAACTCATTCTAATACCCACAGTTAAATGTGGCTATTTCTCACCATTAACCAAAGAAGCTTCATTTTACAACGTATAAAAATCATTCAGAAATCCACAAGTGCTCAAAATGCAAGAATGAGTGACTTTGCAGTACCAAATCCTAATTTATTTATCTACAACACAACTTCTACACCTAAATTTCAGGTAATATCACAAAATGGGGTTGAAAATATTGTAAGAGCCAGAGAATAGGATATCTGATTTAAAATAGTGTCCTCTATACACATCAGGAAAGCTACAGCTAGGACATCAAAAAGGATGGTCATCTAAAGAAGTCCAGCAAAATAACAACAGCAGTTTGCAGGCCAACATGAATTGGATGAATCTCTTAAGGCTCCACCCCTAGATGAAGAGCTACATGCAATGAATGACTGTTAAAAGATGGAAGATGGAGGATCAGTCTCCTCCAGAGATGAAGCTCTCAAGAAATGGTTAGCACTAAACATATATGCATATAAGCACACTAAATGGACTCCTCGGATGACATTTGCATATACAAACATATATATAAATGTGAGTGCACACATATGTGCAACAATAAAAATTAAGGAAGAGTTCCTGAATTGTAGAGGAATACAAGGGACCATGGTAGGATTTGGAGAGGGGTTAATGATTAAAATAAACACTCATGTATGAGGTTCTCAACAAAAAATATCTTTAAATTAAAACAACAAAAGGGACATTACTAAGTTCTTTCACCCTCTTTTCTGTAATTCAAGAATACAATAAATTTACTTTTGTCTGTAGTCCAATGAAGGGTGGAGTGAAAACAGGAGTATCAAGAGTTCAAGCCAGTCAGCTTCTACATAACAACATGTGTCAAAAAAAACAACAAAAATAGGAATAAAAATGAAAGTAGAAACAAAACCAAGAGAGAAGAAATTTCAATTGTTTCTATTGTGTCTGTCATTCAAGACACTGAACTAAGGCATTGCTTCATTTTGGTAAGCAAGCTAGATAACTTGTCTATCAAACAACAGCTTAAATTATTGACAACCATTCGATGATACTAATTTGTATGAGACAGGCACAAGACTCCTCAAACAATGCCATAATATTGGATATGTATAATTCGTTGGTGTTCTCATGGTAATACGACTGCTATGTAAAAGTTTGAGAGCCCTAGTGTTTACTTAAATTATGTAACTGGTTCAAAGACTAGACCATCCATGTTTATTAAAACCAAAGGTAGAGATTTGTGAAGATGAACATCTGTAAAGCTTTAAAAAAAAAAAAACCTTGACTCTCATTTTTCTTATAATTGTGTGAGATATGATTGTAAGGATTCTATAACATCTATGTGGCTCAAGAGCTGTTTTAATGCATGTGCTTCCCCAGCACATTCCTTCATCTGGTGGAGAAAAGGCTTTTAGTCCTAGGAGATAGGCATATGCAGATGGTCTCTTCAGTATGAGCCCCTTTCATTTTGAGATTAGCCAGGCCCACCAATTATATCCAAATGCAAGAAGACAGCAGTTCATCTAAGAAGGACAGTTTCCCCTTTCTGGCTTTCCCTTCAAATGTTATTAAAGCTGAATCCCAAACCTGACTCTGGTTATTGTTTTGCTTTTATAAATCAGGAAGAAATTAAACAGGACAGAAAAAAAAAACAAATTCAAACAGAATGTTGGGGGGAGAACAAATAGATTCACTAATTACAAAACAGAGAGACAGAAGAGTTTGCTTTTACAGGCATCAGTAGCTTTAATCTGTGACTACTGAGAGAGAAACAAGCCTCCAAATAAACTTTTATCTAATATAGGCAATGTTTTAAATTTAGTAGTAGTATTATTGCTATTATCTTTATTAATGTTTGTATAAGTGTGTGTGAGAGAGTGTACGTATGAGCATGTGTGTAAGAGTGTATGCATGTGTGTGTGTGTGTGTGTGTGTGTTTGCGTATGTGTAGGCTGAAAGTCATATTTGGGTATCATGTTCTTTTGTTCTGCACCTCAATTTTTGTATGATTAATTTTGTCCTTTGACAGTTTCATAGATATATACAATGTATTCCAGTTATTGTTACCCCACACCAACTTTTATCTTTATCAACCACACCTCATCCTAACTAGTCCATTTCCCAAATTCATGACTCTTTTGGGGTTGATGTTTTGTTTTTCGACCATTTAGTTTAACCATGGCCATCTATTTGGCCATTGCCTTTGAACTGTCCATTGGAGCCTTGTGGAATTACCAATTAGTACAAAATTAAAGGCAATGACTCCCTTTCTACCTGACTCTTTAAGTAGTCAATATCTCACTTAGTGGAAGGCCCCTTAGCCCCTCCTAGACCCATGTTGTTCAGACCGACTGTAGGTATGCACAGCTACTGTGAGCTCATGATCTCGATGACTATGCCTTATCCTGAAGATGACAGTTTTCAGTGCTATTGCCCAGCTCTTAGACTCTGCTCCTTTCTTCCCCAATATTCCCTGGACCTCAGAGATTATTTAAATATCTTCTTTAAAGATAATTACTCATCTGCCACTTAGTCTAAGCATTCTTTGCAAACTTGAGTCTCTGCTTTCACCACCATTACTGACAAGAGATGCCTCTCTGATTAATAATGAGAGTGCAACAGTTATGCCAAGCTATATATACACACCTAAACTAGGATTGACAAAGAAAGGAGAAAATATACTGTTTGTCTTTCTGAATCTGAGTTATCTCAGTATAGTTCTTTCTAGTTCCATTTATTATTCTGCAAATTTCATGATAAGTAATAAAGAACTATGGGGTCAGAAAGCAGTAACTCAAGAGAGAGGAGTAGTAGGACACAGATGCTATGAAAGGGAAAATAGGGAAAAATCTTTTTCTGGGGAAGGAGGAAGAAAGGCAATACAGAAGGGAAGGAAAGAATAGGATTGAAAAAGCCAAAGGAAAACATTGTTTTATGCTTATTTTAAAATACATATTGTGTGTGTGTGTGTATGAGTGTGTCTGTATACACTTCTATAAATAATTTAAACAAAGTGACTCCTCTTAGGATGATAATTCTCCCCAAAGAGTCATGGACAATCTAACAGAAGTCCCAGCACCATCAATGGGAAGCTCCCGTTGAGCTGTTGGTGAGATAAGTTTAGAAGGCAAAACAAAACAGCCTATTGGCATTGCCCTTAGTTGCCTTCCTGAACTTAATAATAAGACCCTCTAATACTGTCTATGACTGTGGAAGATGGCCATTAGGGAGGAGGCTTCCGGATCAGTCCAAGATTGTTTTATCTGTACTTTGATACCACGATGAGTATTGCTTGGGAGTCTTTAGAGCCTCCCTAACTAACAAAATGTAAGGAGATGAAAAGAAGTGTTTTCAGTACCTGAAATAAGGGAATGCAATGATAGTGTCTTCCAGGATTCATATAAGCAAGACCAAATAGCTCTAGAACTCCCACAAAAATTATTAAAGCAGATTAATTTTAAACAGAAATACCTTAACTCTGTTAAAAAAGAAACCTTCAGTTTCACAAATTTAATGCCCTGATGAGGAATTATGTCATACTTCTTTGTATACATGGCATAATATTTAAATGAAGCTAAAAGTATCTATATATTCAAACATTTATTTTTAACCAAGGTACTCTAAATTCTTAAATGTTTTTATTATGTAATGTGTGAGCTCCGCAGCATGTGTGAGGGTTGGTGGACAGTATTTGGAGTCAGATTTTGTCATCCCTTATATTGAGTTGTTAGTTTCTCTGTTTCTGCTCCTACACACTGTACTCCGAGACTGCCTACCTGAGAGCTTCAGGAAAGTTCTCCTGCCTCTGTGTCCCAACTCACCATAGCAACGCTGGGCTTTCAAAAGTGCGATACTGCAGCATTTTCAATGAGTCTGAGGGATGCAAGCTTGCTATGCCCACTGTGCCACCTACTTGGCTCCCCGCCCCCCTTGTTTTTAAATTTCTTTTATAAAAAGCCAAAGTTCTGTATGTGGAAGGATAAATAAAGTAAAAGAAAAAATATACAGTGATTTATGTCACACTACTAGTGAAAAGCACATCAGAATTTTCTGTCAAGCTCTTAATTAGTACTCAATGATTGACTTTGAGGTATGGTTAATATGTAAATAGCTAAAGCCTAAATCAGAGGACTCACTGATTTTAGAGTCTTATGTTTTACTAACATATTTAGTTTGTTGTTAGCAGAGTAAGCCTCGGAAATTCGTTTGGAGTACAGAAGAATTACAGCCCAGGAAGCAGACTAAGGACCATCAATGTTTGGAGAGGCCAAGTGCTACTTTTGTGCTAGCTGTTTACACACTAGCCAAAAGCTTTCTAGAGCCTGGCTCTCTGCATGTGCAATAGGGCCATTATTCTGTGTACAAGCAGCCAAATCAAAACATTGCTCACCAAGGGTACTGTTCTAATAAATGACCTAGAAGCTCAAACACAGGAATAAGAGGAAGAGTGCAGGCAAATGTAAACTCTGCCTAGCAGGATGGCCATAGAGCAACATAATATGAATGCAACATATTGCTACTATCTTCCAGTAATCAGAACATGAAGCTACTCTCTCTTTGCCAAGCAGAGCACAGAAGGACAAAAAAAGTGGATCTTAAAAGATGAGAATGGGATTGGAAAACTGGTGAGTTCCTTTCCCTCTCTTCCAAGATCCTGAAACACGAGCTAGCAAGAAGGTAATTTCAGGTTTGGTCAAATAACATTAATCAGAAACTACAGTGCCAACAAGTTGGAAATATCTTTATCTGGAGGCAAATAAAGAAAAGGTAGATTTCAAGCTTTCTTCTTTATAATTTCGATCCATCGAGATAGTAAGAGCCTCAGAAGAGCTGTTTTTTTTTTTAAGTGATGAGTAACTGTCAAACAAAATAGTTATGTCCTTCATTTCTATTTTCAAACCCTTTTCTAATGCTCAGAGAATCTTCCTTTGGCATATAGCGAGACTCATATGGACAAAAATCATAGGGTGAAGAACATTTGCTACAAACATGGACACGTTCTATTTCAGCCATGCAACTATTCTTCCTAATGTACAAAGTATTCATAGAAAATAAAAGCGTTCTTGCTTGTACTGGCAGAGACTGGACCCATGGCCTTGTCCATACTAGGGAAGTGGTCTACCACTGAGCACTTTAAAATTAAATTGTCAACAAGACAAATATCACTCGTCTATGCTTTTGTTCCTTCACAGAAAAAAAATGAACCTTAGTTAATGTAATTAATTATAATGTAGCTTATAATTTGTATATTTTATCCTCAAAAGCATAGTGATTTTCAATAATCTTTCAATTCTTCACTTCACTAATGTGATTCTGAATTTAACGTGCTTTTTTGAGACATTTTATCTTTCTTCTTCAATAAGTTACTACTTTCTAAACACTTGTGCCCTATCTCAAATATAAAATATACTCAAATTGAACATTTGTAGAAATAAAAAGTAAAATATATTAATTTGTGTGTGGAGATAGTTACATTTTTCTCATTATTTTTTAAGAGAAAGAAGTCATGAAAATCACATTCAGCATTTAAAACAATAAATGTATTGCAAATATTTAAAATGAAATTTCTAGACAAATGGAGTTGTGAGAGCTTGCTGTGTGGTGAGATCTGTAAATGGGGTCCCAGTGGCCTTTGTGTGAATGTAAATCACCTTCACTTAAGCACTACCTGAAATTGCTCTGTGTGATATGGCCTAGAAATCATCGCAAGTGACAGGGACCTGGGATAGAGGGAACCAAGTTCCATGTAAACATGGCCTCAAGGTAAGATGTATGTGTAAAATAAGACTGATATATGAAGCAACCTAGGCCACACCAGTTCTCCTAGTGACAAATGAAATTCCTGCCATTTTGCATTACTCACAAGTAGATACTTTAAGCTATATATTAACTAAAACTGCAATGTCACAGTGCAATATTCTATTATAAAATATAAATACTTATTTTCTCAAATACCAATTAATGCTGACATGATTTCCTTTGCAATAACTGATGCCAGGAATTTAAAATTAAATGAGTTTTAATGTAAAAATATATGTAAACTATAGATAGTCAGTCTCAGATTCCATTGAGTAGAAATAATATTATTAACCAAACTCAAGCATCCTAGTAGATAATATATAAAATATTTCAGATGAATGTAGCTAACTACTAATTACTAAAACAATTTTTCAATCTAGGTTATGGTGTTGCCTCTATATACTTACCTGGGTGTTGTTAAATAAGTTAAAGGAAATATAGGTTCCAAAAATAAAAGAGGGAAAACGTTCGATTTTATTGAATAAATGACAAATACGTAATATTGCAAAAGTATGCCTGAATTAATAACCACCAGCAGGAAGCAATTTTTCATAAGCTAGGTTATTATTACTCTGAAAAAGTATTTGTAAGTCATCTGAATATATGAATGAAGACATTTATCATAATAATAATGACAAACCATTCTATAATATTAAATAAATTATGGAGACTGTACCAAATAATTTATATATTTTAAACCATTCTTATTATCTAAGTAGAACTAAAAAATGAGAATTATTCTGTTCTTTATGTATAAGAGCTCAAACCTAGGCCCTTTAGATAAGTACTCTACCATTGAACTACACCTGCAGCCTATTATACTCTTATCTGAGAGTTGAGCAGACTGAACTCTCCAAATTATCCAAAATATTCCAACTAATCTACAGGAAACCTAGAATTTATTTTCTTAGGAGTTTTTTTTTGTGTGTGTGTTTGTATGTGTGTGGGTCAGAATACAAGATGCAGGAGTCTCTCCCGTCATGTGATGGAATGCAGTCCATAAAGCTCGGTAGCAAGTGCCTCTACCTGCTGAGCATTTCATCAGCTCTGAAGCTGAAAGCAAATTGCAGACCATCTTGCTTCAGGAGTCACACACTTACTCATAATTTTAAAAAAAAAATATTTGAAACACAGTTTTAGAGAAATGACAAATTCATTCCTATATACAAAAATAATGATGTACACAGAATGTTACCATCGTGACTTTTCAGCTTTTTGTAATGTTGAACACCTTAGACAGACAAATAACTATTTTTTTATGTTGTGTGCAAGTAAGTTGTATTAATTGACACACACACACTTCAACAGAATGTACTCATAGCTATGGTGCTTAACCTGGAAGTTGAACTCCTAGCACTTAGTGCCTTGACAAATAGAAAATTTATGCTACTCATTCAGTTCATTTATAAAGTGTTTTCCTCTAGGGCTTCCTACAAGTCAATCAGTTCTATCCACTGAAAAAGGACACGACACAGAAGGGGAGATGGGTGATTTAATTGGGCTACCAGAAGTGCAGATTCCTTCCGTTTTCGTTGAATCTTGACTAGAGGGTAGCGATGTTTCTCTCATTCAAACATTTGTTTATACTGGATATCTAACCCTTAGAAGTGTCTATATCTGAACAGCCTGAGAATAGAAATGAACATAGCACTTAAGCATTCTGCAGCCACCAAATGCAAATAGACCCCAGTCACTCAGCTCAGTTTACTACGTACTGCTCTAGGCATTGAGCCAGCTACAGCAGGCCTGATTACTGTCCTGGTAGATCTGACTACACATTTAATAGGGAAAAAAAACATTTGATCACTGGGGAATTCCAGATTAAAGATTCTTGGAATAGAAAACTGTTGGTAGAATGTTGAAAGGGGAGAGTGGGCCTTTGATATAGATTAGTGGAAGAGTAATTGCTTACCACAAGTTTGATCAGTAGTGCTACACATTAAAAAGATGCAAGAAATCAAGGGAGGGGGAGAGAAAGAGGGAGGAAGGTACATTAAATACACCTTCCAAATGAAGTAGCTTTTCAGAATGATATGATCCAGGCATATGGACCTTGATTTGGAGTCTGATCTCTGTCCTTGCAAAGTCAAAAACAGAGGTTTAACACTGCCTTCGGATAAATGACACAGGAGCCAACGAAATACTCAACACTAATACAGAGTATAATATAATGTTTGGATAATTATACAACTTCCAATATTTGTAGTCGGTAATTAGATCAATTGGTTGATGAATGACACAGAATTAAATACCAAGGACTGACTCATGTATTAAATACACCTATGAAGTTTCTAGAAATACTTCTGCTCATAAATCAGGTATCCTTTGTTACCATTGGTTAATAAAGAATCTGATTTGAGCCTCTGGCAGGGCAGAATAGAGCAAAACAGGAATTCCAAGAAGATAGAGGAGGAAAGAAGGCAGAGTCAAAGAGATGCGATGTAGCCGCCAAAATAGATAAACACCTGGAAACCTTACTGGTAATCCATGAGCCTCATGGTAATATACAAAATAATGGAAATGGATTAATTTAAGATATAAGAGCTAGCTAGCAATATGCTTAAGTGATTAGCCAAGCAATGTTTTAATTAATATTAGCTTCTGTGTGATTATTTCAGGTCTAGGCGGCCGGGAATGAACAAGCAGTCTCCGCCTACACTCACAGAACTGCATCTCTAAATTTCCTTACACAATTTGCAAGCAACTCACTAGAAAGGACAATCTCCTCTCCCTGGCAATTGCTACTGTGTGTGTCCTTAGTGTGGGACCTTATGAATCTTGTAACTTTCAGCAGCTTCCTTAGTCTTGTAGTATCCTTTGAGCCCTCAGCCTTGTTTGTTTCATTTGCTTTCAGAATCCTACTGGTTTCTCATCTCCTTCCAGAGTGGAATGTTTTAATTAAGTAACACTACCTTAAATGTGCTTAATATACCAACACTAGTACAGAGATGGGCAAAACCATCTAACATGAAGCACATTTTTATTCTTTTTTAAAGATTTGTTTTTATGTTACATATGTGGGTTTATTGACTGCATGTGTGTCTGTGTACTGTGTGTGTTCAGGTGTTGATGGAAGGCAGAAGACGGTATGGGATTCCCTACAGCTAGAGCTACAGATGATTGCAAGCCACCCTACTAGGGTCCTGGGAATCCAACCCTGTCCTCTGAAAGAGCAGCCAGCATTCTTAGCCCTAAGGCATCTCCAGTATCTATGGAGATGTCTTTATTTTATAATATATTTTATAATACAGCACTGAGTGTGGCATGTAACTTGTTGGGAACTGTACCAGAAGTGAAGAACACATGACTGTATGAATATGCTTTCATAGCAAGGTGACAAAATATTGGTAAGTCAAATCCTCTTAAGTATGGAACCCAGTGAAGTCTCCCCAATCTCATGTTGGCATACTCAATAAGTCCCACTTAAAAAGGAACTCTCATACTGAAAAGTCTAGCACATATTCAAAACATCTATTCTAAAACACAGTGTGAGGAAAACAAATCCATAAATCTTTTAAATCTAATCTAACCTCACACCTATTTTTTTTGGGGGGGGGGTTTGGTTTTTCGAGACAGGGTTTCTCTGTAGCTTGGAGCCTGTCCTGGAAATAACTCTTGTGGACCAGGCTGGCCTCGAACTCACAGAGATCTACCTACCTCTGCCTCCCAAGTGCTGGGATTAAAGGCATGCACCACCACTGCCCAGCCTTAACCTCACATTTTTAAGAGAGACAAAAGTGCCCCATACAGTAATGTTATCCAACTGCTGGAAATATAAATTTAATTATCTCACGTTCAAGTGCTCAAAAATGTCAAGTCCTTATCCCCCAAACTACTACCATTACCAATTTTCTACATGATTTAAGACACAAATAATGTGAATCATTTGTACTGCTCAAACAGCATCCCTTGTCTCATTTGATGGATCAGTTTGTACAGCTTTTCTTGTACCTGGAAATTTCCATCACAGGACTAGGTAGTGGTCCCTATGGAAACAACTTCAAATGTGCATCCAGCTTCTGTGATTCATAGCTCTCCCCTTCCCTGGGGTCCATTGAGTCCATAGTGGCTCTTCACACTAGCTGAGCAGCTGGAAGGGAAAAATAGCAGCAAGGCATTTATGAGTCAAACGGTGGCTCACTAGAAGTCTTTCACTCTTATCTGAAGTTTCAAAATTAGAATTT
Source organism: Ondatra zibethicus (assembly GCA_004026605.1). NCBI lineage: Eukaryota > Metazoa > Chordata > Mammalia > Rodentia > Cricetidae > Ondatra > Ondatra zibethicus. The sequence goes on along the minus strand of PVIU01010528.1, from coordinate 58,146 downwards.
TATTAGCATTAAGAAAGCAAAATGGTCCTGAACTTACCACTGTCTTACTATATAGTATTTAAAGCCTTTCGGAGATCACAAGTTTACCTTCCCATTTTATAAGAAAGCATGTGAGGTCTAATGAGGTTAACTAGATTGCACAAAAGTTGGAGAGAGGATGGTCTGTCTTCTTAGTCTTTTCCATCTTTCCATTTACCTTCAGACCTTTGGACAGTGCCCCAAGAGCAGACTACAGAAAGATACCCTCTTCCTAGACATGGAGACAATTTTATTAAATTAGTCTGCTGAGGCAAGAAAAGTAGAGACACAGCATTTGCTTTCTGTGGATTTAACTGATGGGATGGAACAGAACAATGAAGTAAAAAATCAAGAAATAATTTACTATAATTAATTTAATTAGATAAGAACCCTTTTAGCGCCATAGTCCATGTGCTATTTCCTCAGTCACATATTTTCTAACTACTGGATATGTGCTTATAAAATACTGGTAGAGTTTTTCAGTTCCATACCCATCCTTGCTCCCATTGATTCTGGATATTTAAGCATAATACTTATCCAAAAAAAAAAACATGAAGAGAAAACACTACATAATACATACTAAGACCCTCTTTGTTGTCTAGAACAGACATTGGAATTCCTTGGGTGATTTTAGCTACAAAACTCAATGAAATAATCTGAAGCTATTGAAGGTTTATTGATTTTGTTGAATAGAGCCACTTAGGTGCCTAAATTCCACAAGATCCTCAGGAACATGAAGAAGATTGCATGCAGGGTACAGCACCATTATCAGCTATATTTTGGGTAAGCCAATTTCTGTTATGTTGACTTTCCTTTAGCACAGATTTTTACTTCCAGGCCACCTGAACTGTAAATATAACACCTCAAGTACAAATAATAAAGTTTGTATAATAAACTCCATAACATTACTCCAGTGGAGGGAATTACTCTACTTCCATTGATGACTGGCATTTGTTTTCTCATTAGATTGCTTGTTTCAGTCTATAGCATCAATTTTGTCTTCAATGGGTTGTGCAGTGGCTGACCTTTTTCCCTGTTCATTCTTATGTTATTGAACTTTTGTATAGCTCATAATTAATGTCTTACTTTATTGCTGTGATAAAACACCATGACCAAAGCAACTTTTAGGGAAAAAAAGAGTTGATTTAGAGATTACAATTTCAGAGGGTGGGTCCTTGATCATCATGGCAGGAAGCATAGGAACAGACAGGAAGGCATGGCCCTGGAGCAGGACCTGAGAGCTTATATCTTAATCCATAAGCAGGAGGCATGGGGAGCTAACCAGGAATGGTAACCTCAGATAGAAACTGCAAAGCTAGCCCTCAATGACACACCTCCTCCAACATGGCCACACCTCCTAATCTTTCTCAAATTGGCCACATTTTCAAATATATGAGCTTATGGGGTCCATTCTCATTCAAATAGTAACACTTAATATACTTGTAATTTCAGTAGAGTGTAAAAATCATTGTGCATACTTCAGTGACAACAAACAACAAAAATTGTATAGGAATAACTGTGTCTGAACCAATAGATATGAAGTTTAGTTGGGGTATACAGTATATATACAGTAAGTCACATAGTTAATCAGAGACTTTTACACTCACACACCCCTCCCCATACACAGAGAGACGAACACATACAGAGGCATACATACATGCACACACACACAGAGACAAACATACCCCACACACATGTCAAGTTATAACATTATTGTCTTTCATCCAACTACAACTATTTTAGGGAAAAGATAAAATAGTACCGAAACTGTTGGTTAGCTTTTTCAGTTCTCCTGCAACTAGACTTAAATTTTCCCATGCCCACATCTGCAGTGGAGTGCCCTGTTCAGAGATGAGGCACCGGCTCATATTTGAAATATTCTCAGGTCTTGGCTGAGAGCATTTCATCAGAGATGCACCGCATCTAATGCAATCAGAGGAATTAAAGCCGTTAAAGGAATGCAGTGCCCTGCCAAGAAACTCCTCTGTATTGTGCCCATATTCACCCTGTTCCAGAAAGTCTACAGCCAGTCCTATTAAGCACTGGCTGCAATTCCAGAAAAAGCAGCAGGAACAAAATGCTGACCTCAGTAAATTTACCCTCACTTTACAATCCCTGAAATTCTCACTGATTGATCTGCAAGGCGATGTACCCATCCATTCCATTACTGTTCTTTCCAAGTGCCTTTTAGGAACTCACAGGATCAATATAATTCTGTAAATGAAATGAATCTCCATCAATATGACTATAAATATGATAACAGAAAACCTTGTCATATTTTAATTGATAGTTATTTAAACCAAAGAACATGTAAGGGAGGTAATTCCACTAAAGTAATACAATTTTGCTTCAAAAAAATCTTGTAAATGATACAAAAATAATAAACTTGGTTATTTAATTAATGGAAGATTACTTATACCTGTTTCAGGTGACTTATTCTACCTAAAGATGGAGCAAAAGTTTTCCCAATTTTGGCTTAAATATAATCAAATTTTAAATGTATAAAAATGTGAGATAAATAGAATAAAGGGAAATTCTACACTATAAAGCAGAATATAAGCTTCATTTATTATCATGCCTATAATTTTGGGACTATTATAGTAAAATATAATACTAAATATAAATTAATTAGGTGTGTAAGATGATGATCTTGTTTTAACTATTAACCTATATAGAAAATAGTTTTTTATGGAAAGACAAAATACAGCCTAGTGAAATATATATATGTATATATATATATATATATATCAATCTATAAAATTTTTCAAACAAATTTTTTCTTATAATTTTTGTGGGGGAATTTCCACTGATAAATTAAGGTAGTAAAATTTTATTCACAATGAAACCATTCATCATGTATAAACCTAAAACTACACAGTATGCTGCACACATATGTATAAGGACCAGGTTCCTACCCAGAATCCATTGTGCTAATAAACAACCAACTCCTGATTGAACCTTACAGGAAGGCCAACACCTGCGGATATACACAAGAGCACAGACACACCCATGCATGTAGACACATTGGCTGCCATTTGCTTCAGTGAAATGCAAAGACATTTCAAAGGTGAATGACGATTTTATATAAGATGGTTGTTAATGGGACTTTTAGATTTGCAGAGTGTGTTCAGTGCCTCCTGTAGGAGAAAGGCTGAGAATAAAACTACCCTACAGAATAGCAGATTCGGAGCCCGACACACAGGACAGAAGAGAAGCTGGGAAAATGTTGGTTGTTCAGCTGAACCATCAGGGCAAAGCAGCAGGCGGGAACGCTGCCAATGAAGGCGATGGGGAAAGGGCACTTCACAGACAAGCCAACAGCGCACGGCACTAGCCATATTGCCATTCTACCGTTTTCCTTGATCATTCGGTTCAAACATACTAATCACGGGAGATATTTTTCAAGCAGTTTCTGCAGAAGTGAGGCATGAGGAGAAAAGCTGATACACACTCAGAGAAATTAGTGCGAAGGCAACAGCCATCACGTGAGTGACAGTGAGGAAGTGAAGAAATAAGAACTCAGTAGGACACACAATTCAGAATGAGAGACATCTTTCTGTAGGAACTCCTTTAAGAGTTTAATAAATAAAACGCTAGTTTCATACTCTAAATAGGAAGAGAATCTGTGGCAGTTGAGTCCTGGGAAGAGGGTAGACTACTCAGAAAGTCAAAGCATCCATCAGTTATCCTTGGCATTATTAGAAGGAGCAATACTGATGCTTAGGTGTGATAAGTTTGGGATAAGATGAGCAGAAAAGAATTTTTTCTGTCTCTTAAAATGTAATGGTATTTAGGTTTCAAATTAAGTACATCTAATAAGATTATCACAATAAGGCATATTATACCTAAAACATGTGGCTAACGTATTGTGAAATGAATAGCAATCTGTATATATCATATGTGAACTTATGCATAGTGTGCTCTAATTGTTGACTAAAGAAATTTGATTTTTTCTGTCAACTTAACCTGAGAATTGTCTAAACATGCACAAGCCAAGAGAATAGACACAGAGAGAGAGAGAGAGATTTACTATTAAATTAAAGTGCAACTTGTGATGTATAATTTTGACTTCGGCACAGCAACTGCACCTAAATCTACTACTGTTTCAGCCAGTAAAACTGTGATTCTGCAGTTACCAATCTGCTTCTCCCACAGTGTCCCTGCCAGTCAGGCAGTAAGTAGCCTGTTGGGAATTCTGTTCCCACAAGCACCAGCTCTATTGCTGCAGCAAAAGGTGGCTTTAGCTAAATCCCTATTGTTCTATTTATACATAAGACTCAAGATTCAAAGGCTGGGGTAAAAACCTGTTAGCTCAGAGAGTTTGAATAACAGCCAGCTAACCTTCTCTCCTTGCTGGTGTCTCCCCAAGAGCACACATCCATCTGCTCCTCCAAACAAACAAAAAGCTGCTCCACTCAAAATCCCACCCTACTACTTCCTTTGTGTCTCTCTCTGTATTCCAGATGTCCTCTGACTCTTCATGATTACTTTCTATCAACTAGTTGCTACCTCAGCCTCCTGACCCATGGTTAATTTTATTTAATTAATAAAATGCAAACTCGGAGTTCACAGTGTGTTTGAATGTGCCCCAACAGTGATTAATACTTTTTTGTTTGTCACATCCTAGTGGAATTCTTGAGGTAACTCACATTAGAATAGCAATTACCATTCGCCTAAGAAATGGAGTTCTAGGTTTCTAAAACTCATGGTACCCAAAGTCACTTTAAAGAAAATATAAACAGTGAAATCGAGCACTGTTGCAACTGGTAAGTTGACCATTGGGACCAACTATTTTAAGCAGAGTCTTATGAAAATAAAAACAACACTATCCATTAGAAATGATAAGTGAACCAAGGACTGTGGAAATAACTTAGTGGATAAAAATGTTGTTCATGTAAGTATGAGGACCTGAGTTCAAATCCCCAGAACCCCACAAAGCTGGGCATAATAATGTTTTTAACCCTGGCCATCCTATTGCAAAATGAGTCAGAGACAAGAGAACCCCCCAGAAGCTTTTGAAATTCCTAGCCTAGAGACCACAGCAACAAAACATGAGAACCCATCTCAAAGTAGAAAGTTGGGACCAACAGCCAAAGTTGTCCCCTGACTCCACACACAGACCACAGCATGTACATGCCCCCACTCACACATGTGAATACATATAGACATAATACATTCTCTCCTCTCTCTCCCTCTCTTTCCTCCCTCTGCCCCCCCAACAACACATACTTACAAAAAGAATGAAAATGAACCCAAATCCCAAACCCATATGTTTAAATATTGTCCATACATCCAGTTCCTCTTATTTCATGAATGCTGGAGAATCTAAGCTACCTGATTTTAACTAAAGCTAACATATGATAGAGACGCACATGAAAACAGACATGGGATCATAGAAACTTGCTGAGAGCTTTGCTCTTAATGGGTCTGATGATCTGGGACAGATGTGTAAGGTCGGCGAAATGAAGAAAAGTCTGACTACGTGTTTCAAGCCAGTGGCCCCAGAGAGCTTGAGCCGTTTTTATTTGTAGTTTCAATAGTTTGCATGAACAGTTTTACAATCATATTTGTTTCCTTAAGTCTTTAATAATAATTACAATAATTGCCAGTTTGTTCTTTTATCTCCTTCCCTTTCAGTCCCTCAGCTTCCTCACTGGTAATCATTATCTAGATTCATAGCCTTGATATTCAAGCATAAACAGTATAGCAAGCAACAAAGGAAATTTTCTAACTAGGCACACCAAAAACTGGAACAGTGTGCTCAGTTGGCAACAATTCTAGTTACAGCATCAAGCAAAGTGAGAGAAAGATTTGCCTCTAATGGTTAATGTTTACCTCTAATTCAATCTAAACTCTCACAATCAACTCATCAGCCAAGGCTGAATCACTACATTCTCTATCTTATGCTATTCTATCTCTTTCAGGGGATATACCAAGTTTCTTCCTAGCATCCTTTAAAATACATAACTAAAAGGCTTATTCTTAATAATTGGCACTGATTATTCCTATTTCTCACATCCCCTTCCTCCCTGCTTCCTACAGCATTGACACAGCTGTAGAAATAAGGTCATTGTGGGTTTCCGATTCCACTTTATTCCCTGATCTTAGACTGTTCCCATGAATTCTTGATATCATCCATTCATTTGCATTACACTTAGAGTCCTGTGGTTAGACTCATTCTCTCTAGGACAATTATGCAAATATGTAATGTCCTGAACTACTGTGACGCTTTCAAACTAATCACAACGTGCGTTGAAAAGGCAGCATCTTGAGGATCCTGAATTTATGGTCACACTTGAAACATCAAAGGCTTTAGGAGGTGAATCAGAACTACTGTATATTTTTAACAACATCCCCTCCTGCTCACCCAAAGGAGAATAATCAAGGGAAACTTTTCTTAATAAAATAGCCATTTCATGTATGGCTCTAAGAATGTGAAATCAAAGGCAGCCAGCAATAATTTGTGTAAGGAAAGTGCAGAGAGCAGGTAGCATACATGATCCTGAAGTCATGCCCAGAATTATACAGCAAACTATCTATTAGCCTTGCCAGAAATAGCTTAAATTCTCCCAGGTCTTGCCAAAAGAAGCATTGTTCATGCTATTCTCAGGCCTTGTCTGTTGAAGAAGTCACATGGCTCCCAGCAGAAACTCTTATTCATTCATGACAGCCATGACTTGTGAACCACACTAGTCACAGGGGACATAAAATAGAAGATTTTTTTTCTCAACTGGTCTCTGAGTCTACTTTAGTGAGCCATATGCTCTTACACGGTATCATGCTGTAGTAGATGTACAGGATTAAACCATTGTTAGCTCAGTGATCAGGAAAAGTTAAAGAGACTTTAAGGGAGAGGAATGTTGATATAAGAAAAGTGGACCAGATAACAAAAAGGGTAAAAAGTTAGAATTCACTAGATCACAATAGTCTGTGCATCACGGCTAGAAGACAGCTGAGTGAAGTTTGTTTCACAGACTACTTCCACAAATGCCCATTTTTCATCTGTTTTATATTCTGAGTTTCCCCTAAGAATTTATTTTAATGAAGATTTGTGAAAATCAAAAAGGACAAGAAGCTATAAGACACTATAAGGAATTAGAATCAGCTCTACTCCAACTGAGAGGCCATGTGTGAAAATGGCAGAAAATTAAGTTAACAAGATTGACAAAGGGCAATCTGTAAACTTGATTAAATGTAGTATAAGAGGGGGAAATGAAACATCCCTTTGGCATAATGATGAGAGACCCTGATCAGATCTGACACCACCATTTCCCAATAAAACAAAAAGAAAAAGAGCCAATTGCTTCTACTAGGTGTGGATTTCCCTACAATCCATGCATGACTTGGGTAGCTCATAAAAGAGTAGATTTTCTGTTCTCAATAACAATAAAAAAATCTACTTTCTGAAGTGGGAGATGTGTCTATTAATCAGGCTAACAGAAAAATTTCCTTTTTCCTCAATTTTTTTCTTACAATTTTTGACCTTGATGCTTTGCAAACTAAACAGTTCTCCTTCCAGAGGATCAGAACCAAAATAAGTAGCACTTCCTCCCTAAAGCCTTAGAAACAAGAGCTATAAAGAGCTGACCAAATAGTAAAGTATTATCAAGGTTTAAAAGACTTGGCATGGTCCCTCTTCATTCTTCATGAGAGATGAAGTACCTTGAGAGGAAATGTCTCAGAGGTCTAAGTACAGGTAGAGAGTACAGTGTGTTTTTTATCCTACACAGAGAGTGTTCAGCTTTGCATAAATTTTACATTTTACTTAGAAAGATTACTCTCAGTGACAAAGAAAGTTGTGAGAGATATCTCTAACCATGGATAAGTAGATGATACATAGGTAGATAGATTATACACAGGTGAAGATTAATACATTATTAGAAAGATAATAAATATTTTGATATATGATACATTAAGTAGATACAGATATATGAAAGAACTATGAAAAGTCTAGAATATTAACTTGTAGACTTTCTTAAATGATGGCAGAAGGCATGCGACTTCTATATTTGAGTTTCAGGGATATATTATTAATGATGCAAAAAATGCTAGAAGTGTTACCTTGATATAGTATTATACTTCTCCTAAGTCCTCAGGTGTGATACCTAGATGACTCCTACACGTGAAGTCAGCTTATCTTACAGCTGAGGAGCCCTAAAAACCCCCAACTTCTACAAATAAAGGGGGCTGCAAGCCCACCTCCTAATCTGTATCTTATAGGAGCTGTTAACCTTACTGCAGAGCAACCTCATGCCTTTTCTGCTAGAAGAATATGCAGTTGGCTGAGGTATTATTATTATTCTGTTGTTATATATCAATGTGTTGGGATACTTCATACCTCCACAGCATCTTGAGAGAATTTCCCTGGTACATAGCTAAGTATTAATACATTTATTCTAACTGTGTAGGAGAAAAACAATATAGAAAAGACAAAACATGGGGGCATTGTGTGCACCTCACAGCCTGACTCCTCTGTACACATAATCAAAACCAACTACTTTATCTGCTTTATTTCTGGTCTTCTTCCTATCACTGTGTATATTCAGTGATGCGTGATGATATACCTTGAAGGGGCCATGAAAGGAAATCTTTTTGGAGTGCACACATAAAAACAGAGTTCATATTAGTGCTCAGCCTCAAAAGAAAGCTAAAGAAGTCATGAGAGTTCCAATGGGGAACTGATGTTATGGTATGATAGCATTTGGTAATTATCCTTTTGTTTATTTTTGAACTCTTATATTAATGCTGTTCTCTGTCTTGACAATAAAACTTCTAAGGGGGCAAAAGTAATTTTACTTCAAATTTTTTAATACTGAAAGAGAGAAAATAGAAAAGAAGGAAAGAAAAGAAGGACAGTGTCGGTGATGCCAATGAAGGGCTGAGCTGGAGACAGAGAAACCACTGCAGAACCCCTGCTGCCACGGGGAGGTGGTGGCACATGCCTTTAATCCCAGCACTGGGGAAGCAGAGGCAGGCAGATCTCTGTGAGTTCAGGGCCATCCTGGTCTACAAGAGTAGTTCCAGTACAGGCTCCAAAACTACAGAGAAACCCTGCCTCAAAAACAAACAAACACACACAAAAAAAAACCCTGCTGCCATGTCTACCACAAATATATAATAAATAATAAGAAATTGCTAGGCAGCATCTTTCATCATGTTATAGGGTCTGAAGTCCTATTCTGTTCATCCTTATTGAAAATCACCCAAAATATCTTAAATCAACAGAAGATCAAATATTATATACTGGAATTATATAATGGAAACGACTGGGGAAACAATGGATTCCAAAGTAATTTTTCCTGAGTGCAAATTCAACTCTTTTCCCATACCAATATGATTCAACATTACTGATATATTAAATAGAAGAGTTATGAATCACAATGCAAACCAGAGTTTAGGGAATAGATTTATACTGCAATGCTTTAAATAATTTGTGGCACTGGCTATGAAACATTTTGTTCTATCTTATTACTTAGAGATATTGTGTTGAATTAATGTATGTGGCTCTCTTCCCCATATGCCTATCTTGTAGCCTGTTCTCCCCACAGTAGAAGGCAGTGCTTTTGAAAAAATTATGTCATGAAGTAAGGACCCCTTAGGGTAGTATTGGTGTTCATATAAGAAGAGATACCATCGAACAACCTTTCTTTCTCTTTCCTAACTTGTAGGAAACAGAAAGATGGTAGATATCTGCAAGCTAAAAAGAGTAGTCTCACTAAAAAACAGATAACCAAGACTCCCTGGTCTCAGAATCCTTGCTTCCAAAACTGTCAGAAAATAAATATCCACTGGTTAAGTCACCCAGTCTATGATGCTCTTTGAAGTAGTGTGAGCTGACTCAGTCAAATCTTCAACAAAATAAGAAGTATAAATATAGCACATGACAAACCCCCTCAACCTTTCTTAATACTTGGAAGAAACATTAAGCATATAGAATATTTTAGGTAGGTCTGAGGATATGACTTGGTGGGTAAAGTATTTTCTGCACAAGCTAAATGTCTTAGATTGAAACCCTCAGAACCTGCATTAGGCCAGCTGTGGCAGTGTACATTTGTAATCTCTGTGCTCCTACATCAAGATGAGAAACAGAAAGGAAATTCCCTGGAGACTTATGGGTCAGCAAGGCAGGTGTATATAGGGAGGCAGTAAACAAAAGAAATACTCTGACTCAAACATAATGGAAAATGAAGACAGATGGCAGAGATTGTCCTTTGACCTCCACTCTTGTGTCAAGCATGCACATTCCCACATTCATACACAAATCATACACACACACATAGAACATCATAGGCATGCATCACACTACTATAAATTGTTATATATATTCCACAAATATATATATATAAAGTATGTGTCAATTAAAACTACAATATCATAACATGAGAAGAAGTATTATAAATAACAAAGTTCTCTGGGAAGCAAATTACATCCGTGTAACTCAAATAATGTACAAGCCTGTGCTGCTGGAGTCTGGGAGCAATACCATGTGTGTTTTTAAAAACTGACTTGGTGTTCTCTTTAGCTAATTTGAGGAACAGATTCTTTTCAGACGGACTGGCCACCACCTGTCACTATGGCCAATCCATTAGGGCACTTGCAATATGCCCTACTGACTGATTTCATTGCCATTTTAAGGGTGTGCTGTTAGTTCCCAGGAATCAGCCTCATGGACATACTGACTTTCCCAAGCTTCATTTTATCTGTGCAGATCCACTATGTCTGCTGTTTGAAAAACAAAGTATTTCAGATTGCTGCGTAGTCAAGAGCTGTTCTAGTCATACACAAAAACAATGACAACTGGAGTCAGCCCTGCCAGCCACCAGTAAGGGGAGGAAGATTTCAGAGACAAGAAAAAAGAGAAAGACAATATTTAATAAACATGTCTGTTATGTTCCTAACATGGTACAAAAAATAATTCAGACCTAAAATAACCTTCTAACAGGGATAGCATTGCCATTTTCCAAACAGGGAGACTAAAATTGACAGGCGTTTGGTAAATACTTGTTTTATCACCTTCCACAGATTTAAACTCTTTAAAAAAAGAAACTAAGATGGGGATAGGGTGCTGATTAATACACAAAGATCATTTTTTCTCTCTGATCTTTCACTCTGCTGTAGTAAAATTGTAGAGATATTTCTTTTGAGTGCCTTCCTAAATGTGTTTTCTTTTAAAGCATGAATGATAGGGCTGGAGTTCGGTAGATAAAAGTGAGGTCAAGACAGAGCAATCACCAGGAACTTGTGGGCCAATTAGTCTGCTTTCCATGAATAGATGAGAATCAGCACCGAGAGAGATATATATATATATATATATATATATAGAGAGAGAGAGAGAGAGAGAGAGAGATTCGCTATTAGGATTGCTCTTACACATGTTTATAGAGAGACACAGGCATGAGAATGCAGGGAGAAAATACTAGGGTAACATTTCACACACACACACACACACACACACACACACACACACACCTACCCAATGAAACTGCCAGGCATTCATCAGCCACATTCCAGGAAGATCACACCATTTCTGCATTATCAGAAACTTAGCTGAATATAATTTTCCCAAGGTTAAGTGGCCCATTGGGAGAGTTTAATAAATGTCTCTTGCAGAGAGATTTTAATGGGTTTCTTCTCCTATCTAAACTGTTTCTGTTGAGGTTCTGTTGAAGGTAAGGTAATACAAGATATCTGTGGGGGTCTCTTCCAGGTGTCCAGTCCTGTTAAGGCGATAGTAGCATTCTAAAGAACTACAGAATTCTTGCCATCTATTATTCAAATTCACGAAATTTGCTGTAGTTCTGCAGCATCACTTTCTCTTCTTAATACATTAAACTATTCACTTCTATACTTTTTTCCAGCCCTTTGGCCCTTCTACTGCAATGCGTTTAGAAAAGATGTTACCCAAAGGAATGAAATTCCTGTAAATTAATAAGTCTTGTCATGGAAAATGTCAGGTTCCAACTGCAGTCACAGGACAATAGACTGAAAGCAATTCCATAAAGTAATGGTGGGCATTAAAGAGATCAAATATTATTACAACAAAAATTTTATTTCTTAATATGTTCTATAATACAGAAATTTATTAAAATAATCTTTTTATTTTTATAGTAAAGTAAACTTAGTAGACACTGTTGTTACTGACATGTACCCAATAACACTGGACAAACTCCAACAAGAAATAAAACAGACTTGTTTGTTAAATGTACTCAAACATATCTATTTGTGTGTGTATGTACATGTATCATATGGCCAAACTTGGTTCTGTAGAACAATGAACTATGGAGTGGACCCCAGGAATGTAGATAACAAATGTACTACAATTTGATTTCAAGGGATGTGAAGAGTGATTCAGTCTAATAAATCTACAACAAATTCTTTAAAAGTATCATTAGCAAGGATAAAATATCAAAATAATTTTAGATCAATTATTTCTATGAGTACTTAGGTAATATATTAATGGAAATGTACCTATGAAATGATATATGATGGTGTATTTCAATATAGCAATTCATGTCTTGCTGAGACTACTGTTGAACACTTCCATCATCTATCCTTTTTACACTGTCACTTAGGTTATCTAAGTGCAAAGTCAAGTTCCCAGCCAGTCCTGTGTCTGGTGAAAGTCCTCTTTCCTTATTTGCAGATGGCCAGCTTTTCATGGTGCCTTCTCATAAAGACTAATAAGAGACAGTAAACTATTATGTCTTGTCTTATGAATTGACTAGCCTTATCCATACTCATCTTCAGGACCTAAATGTAGGAAGAAGGCTGCTTGTTGCGCTCCAAAATAATCATACAGAAACTGTATTAATTAAATCACTGCTTGGTTCATTAGCTCTAGTTTCTTATTAGCTAACTCTTACATCTGAATTCAACCCATTTCTATTAATCTGTGTATGGCCACATGGTTGTGGCTTACTTGCTAAAGTTTCAGCATATCTATCTCTGGTTACAGCTTCATGGTGTCTCCCTCTTCACCTTCCTTCTCCCAGCATTCTCTTTAGTTTTCCCTGCCTACCTAAGTTCTGCCCTATCAACAGGCCAAGGCAGTTTCTTTATTCATTAATGGTATTCGCAGCATGCAGAGGGTCTCCCACATCACCCCACCACTTACAGGGCTACATTTTCAGCATATGAAGGAAACAGACATCTACTCATGACATATGCCTGCAATGCTGTTTATTGACTTTCTCTTTCTTGATAGTATATATGACTTATAAAGATGTAATGTTCTTAAAAAAAACAAAACCTTATTATTTGAAATTGTGAACATACTGAGGCAGTTAAAATACTACATAAACCCCAAGTACTCAGTTCCCAAATTTAAAAATTATGAACTTGTGGCTATCTTTTTATGTTGATATATATATATATATATACATATATATATATTATATATATTTAAAATACAGTTCAAGTAACGAATACTGTAAAACATTTTATATTGCCTGTATACACCATTGTTTATCTCTGTAAATAGGATTTATGTAAAAAATGTGTCATTGTAATGATAGCTACCTAAATAAAATTTATGATAATATAATTAATAACTATTTCTAAATTCACACTTTATAATACTATTTTTAAATAATCTTTTGTTTGAATCAAGATTCAAATACAGTATCACCATCAATAATAAAAGATAAATAAAACAGTCTCTGCAATAATGACCTTGAGTTATTGTCGCTATGAGGGAAGGAAGGAAAAAAATAGGTACAAATATTAAGGATTTAACCTTTATACAGGAATGTAAAAAATTTAAAATCTGAGGTTGGGGAGATATTTCAGTGGATAAAGTCGTTGCTATATAAGTATGAGAATCTGAGTTTAGAACCAAAGTAACCATGTGAATGCCTTGGCACTCTGGCACACATTTGGAGCCATGGTGCTAAGCAGATGGAACATGCTAAACTACTAATTGAGCCCAAATGCTATGTTTCAGGTTAAGGGGCAAAAAAAAATGTACCTGTATCAAAAAAAATTAGTGAGAAAAAATTGAGTACGTAATCCTTACATCAACATCTGTTCTATGCACAGGTGAACACATCTGTGAAAGTAGTCTTTCATAATATTTATTGGCTTACTAGTTCAGGACCAGACCCTGGAGGGGCAGGTGACTGATCCATCACCTCACTTAACAGGGAATGAAGTGTGTGTTTAATCACAAGCTGAAGGCAGACACAAAGCCAGTAGCAGTCTATAAATCTTCTGGTTCTGAACATTTTTTCTGAGAAGCTCTGGCCCACCCGACATGGTATTATACAAGCTCTTTTACCTACATGGGAAAGTCATTGTCCAGGTTCTCAAATTCAGCCCAAAGCAACCCTGCTGACTCAGGTTCCCAAGGATTCAAGGCATGAATAGTCATGCCAGTTTCAAATTCATTTTGTTAATCACACTGAAATTTATTTTTTCCTTTTGGTAAATTCAGTTATGAACTATCAGTTTTACATCAGCTTGACATAATCTCATTTATGGCACAGATTCTTCTATTATTTTGGCATCGTTTACTCAAAGAAAACTCATTATCCCTTTGCATTGTCTTAGCAATCCTGTCAAATTATTGATTAGTCATAAATTAAAGTATATATATATATGAATATATATCTTGTCTGTAATTATTCATATATGTGTTCTTTAGTTAATGCCACTATGCAAAACAAATAAGAGATTTTGGTAAGAATTCTACTGAGTCTGTAAGACAGAGTACAGAATATTTCCACTTTAATTTTGTCTTATTTTTCATAAAGATAATCATTATGTTTATTTGTCCTTTTAAATTTCTTTCATCAATAGTTTGCAATTGCTTTTATAAAATGTTTACATTTATTTTGTTAACTTATTTATAAATCTTTCATTATTTTATTACAATAAAAAGAATTAACCACATTTTCATATTGTTTATTGTCAGTACATTGCAATAAATTGATTTTATGTGTTTTCTATCTTGTGTATTTTATGCCTTTTACATCTTGTATAGTTTATATCTTAAAAGCTTATTAAGAGATACAAATATTTGTAATAGTTTTCCTATTTTCTATGAATAAATTTATATTGACTGTGAAAAGGGTTCTTTTATTTATTGCTTTTAAGTTTTATGTAAGTTTTATTCATCACAAATGCATGTGGACGTTCAGCACCTCAGGAACATGTCAGACCTTATTAGCCACCTAAGGACAGCCCACTTCCTGGTTTTCCCGTTACTTCTTTTCAATCAGTTTCTTCTTGGCCCTAGTTGGTATTTCTACTCAGGAAACCTCAATATTAGTAGTAATTACTACATATCAATTTAGCAGACTCTCTGGGGATAGAACTGTTACCCATGCAAAACCTCACATAACTGCACACTGAATTAGAGTGGACAGCCTGAAGCTGTGGGAAGGGTGAGGTAATTTATTGTATTCAATGGAAGATGGGTAAAGGGATTGTTTGAATAGTTCCATGGTCTACCATGCAATAAAAGTATCTTACTTATAAAGAAGGCAAAAAAGCATCGGGTTCCTGTCAAAAGGGGGGAAGATTTGGGCTAGAAGTCTTTACTGCTGTATTGTAAGAGAAAAGTGAATTTGTATGAAGGTCAAAATGAGCCCACCTGGTTTCACCAAACACCAAAGAAGCACTTAATATTTTATTGTAACTTTCAGGTTCACATTACAAAATCCAGTGTAGGTGACACTTGAGATAGAAAAAAGAAATACTTTAAACAGACCATTACTCCTTGCTTCACATAAATCCATGCTCCTCGGACGTGCTCCAATGAGCAGCCTAGCTCTGAAAAAGTTTGGGGCTTCTCACTGTGTTTCTCAGTTAGGTGCTTTAGATGTCAAGTCCTAAGTGTTTAACAAGGAAAGCCCACTACTTATCTCAATGATACCATAGAGAAACCAAAGTAATCATCCAAATAGAACTGTGTAAATTTGCACATACACAGATTAATAATAAAATGAGCCCATGGCTATAGGAAAGTCTGTGCTGCTTTCTGTCAAATAATAAACATAGAAAGATTAATGAAAGCACTCTAAAATTGATGGACACCTTAAACTTGTAAGTGAATAAGCCTCTAATGGAAGCATCAGCGTTAGGGATGACAGGAAATGTACATTGATGTGATGAATGGAATTTCTAAATAACCCGCCATTAGTTGTAGTGGTGTTTCATTTCTGATCTACATGTGTGGTCTCCTTTGTCAACCTCCCTCATTTCTAAGTGATTTCAGACCTGCTCTAGCCTTTACTGATGTTATTTCTACAGCCACATTGAAGTGATAGACCTCTTTGGTATTCAAGGAAGCTCATCACTATACCAAGTGTGCAGCAAAATGTGTTGGTAGGGAATTTTTGTAGCTTTTGAGTTGTTAGACTTTGGCACAGCCTTTTAATTAGCCATTCTAACGCACAAGGGCTTTCTTCCAGAAAATGGTGTGACAGTATGTTAACTTTACATTTAAACCGTACAAATTAATTACTGCATTTCAGCAGAATATCCATATTTTATAAAAATATAATGCAACATATGGACCTTATCCAGTGACTGAAAGGAAGTATATAATAATAAAATATCTTAAAAATAAAAAGAGTGCATACATGTGAGTAGCATTGAATTTAGTCCATCTTATATTTATATATATTTTAAGTTACCAAAATGAAACAATAAAAAGGGAAAACATCATTTAAATTAAAATAGTTTAAGATCTCTAACTGTAAGAGTTATTTATCACAAAATATCTTCAGGAATGGAGGATAAAGCAAAATGATAGTTTTTAGTAAAGTTAAGATGATAGCTCTTTGGTAAGGATAATTCATTTGGAGTAACACAGAATTCATTTATTTAATGTAGATGAACAAGTATATACACACAGCATTTACTAAGCCCTACCATGGAAAGCTGCTCATTTATTTCCCAACCACAGACTCAAAATAATCACACAGAAACTGTATTAATCGCAATACTGTTTGACCAATAGCTTAAGCATATTTCTAGCTAGCTCTTACATCTTAAATTAATCCATTTCTATTATTTTATATTTTACCACAAGGCTTGTGGTTTACTGGTACCAGTGCATGGGCATCTTTCTCCTCCAGCAGCTATATGGCATCTCTCTGACTCTGCCTTTTTTCCTCTCTATCTGCTTGGAATTCCCATCTTGCTTTATTCTGCTAAGCCACTGGCTAAAACAGCTTTATTCATTAAAGAATAAAAGCAACACATATACAGAAAAACTTCCCACATAATTTCCCCTTTTCTGTTCTAATAAAAAGAAAGGTTTTAATTTTAACATAGTAAAATTACATATAACAAAACAGGAATCAAGCAAGAATTATAATTATAACATATATCTACTTTATCTTTTATCATAACTAAGGAAAACTATCATTATAACTATATATTCTTCAACTCCATCAAAGACTCCAAGAGGATATAATCATTGAAGGGTGCTGCTAGTAAGTTCCTGGCCACTTAGCCCTGAGATAACACATAGAAAATGTACTATTTAAATCACTGCTTGGCCCATTAGCTCTAGCTTCTTATTGGCTGACTCTTACATATTAATTTAACTCATTTCTAGTAATCTGTGTATCTCCATGTGGCTGTGGATTACCAGCTAAAGTTCTGTCTGGCTCTGGAGGGGCTACATGGCTTCTCTCTCACTTCACTTTCTTCCTCCCAGCATTTCCCCACCTACCTCTATTCCCTGAGCAGGACCAAGACAGTTTCTTTACTAACCAATGGCATTCACAGCATACAAAGGGGAATCCCACATCATATAATATTACCTAAGTAAACAGGACCTGCATTGTAAGCAACTTCCAAAACACTAGAATATATGAGACATCTCACTGCCTGGAAAGTCATCCAAAGTTCTGCTGTAAAGTGGGGCATCCATCTTTAGCCTACAGGCCCATAGTATCTTGCAGACTTTTCCATGAAGCAGGAAATTTGAAAGATTTTTTTTTACCTCGATTGGCAGTTTATCAGTCACTTTCTTCTGTGTCCTGCAGAATGTCTGGCAGTTTCTTTCATGAAGCAGGAACCTTGAAGAACTTTCTTACTTTCTTTAGGCAACTTCAGCAGTCATTTTTCTGTGGGTCCTACATGTCCAGTTCATACAGCATAACATCAAGCAGTTCAGGTAAGAGCAGTTTCCAAAATGGCTAACAAATTCCATAAGGAGTCTCCTCAATGTCTATTATTCTCTTGAAGTAGATTGGTGCTGCTCGGAGCAGATGTGTCTCATTGTCATGAAAAGTCCTGTGTTCTTAAAACATTTTAAATGCCATATTCTGTTTGAAAGGTTTGAAGAATGCCTAGCCATCTGAAATATATCTCTGTATATGTAGAAAACCTAACTAACATAGCCATAAGTTTGACTATTATAAATATCTATTAATCTGCATTTCTTAATTATACACTACATTTTTAAATGAGCTACACACACAATACCTTAATCAAGAGCAGAATTACATATAACAAAATTGACCTTGAATTTGTATCAATAAACCAAGATTCATACCAATGCAAAGTATTCATGTCTATAACATATCCCACCTTTAAATGTAAACAAACATTTGTAGATAATTTTTAAGAAATTGGGCATAGTTCCCTCCAAACTCCTTCTTGCTTTTTGTGGGTGAACTAATTTTGGGATTCATGGAAAACTTTCAGGGAGTCTTCATCCCTCAAACCACATTAACCTGAAAGGAATCCACAGGTCCTCATCTTCTATGGAAACAAAAACAGAATCTCTTTTCCAAAGCAACATATTGTTAGAACCAGATTTTGAAGTCAAGATACCTTTAAAATATATATTTTGGTTTAACTTAGCAGCCTGTACAATAAAATGTCTTTCTGCACTTAGCTCATTCATAAGCAAAATAGTCAAAGAAAGCACAATAATATATATAATCCAGCCTCTCTGTGTATATTCCAACTTTATGTGGCTTATTTTTCTTTACTCCTTTAATCTATGACTGTCTGCACTATGTCTCTTTAAAGGCTTTATTTTTTTATACAACCATTTACTTCCTTTTATAACTGTCTATATTCTTTATCTTCTTTCTCCTGAGCCTACATACATTTATTCAACACTACGACCCATTTAGCAGTCTTTTCCATCTGAATTTGTCTTTATTGCATATTTGTAATAATTTTTTAACTGGAAGCACTTTTAAAATGGTAAGCAGTTTGGTGACCCTGGATGTTGGCTCCACCTCTCTTAGACTTTCAATATGGTGGAGCTAGTTAACCACCACATCTGGGACTGCCGGGTGGGAGCCATCCTCATCACCTCAACTCTGTAGCAGCACCATGCAGCCTATAAACCCTTTTCATCTGAGTAAAAGCTAAATCTGCCATGCAGTGCACTGTGTGGCCTGGAAATATCTCTATGTATGGTGGTGGGAATCTGTTATAATCTCCCTCCTGTGCACTCCCAGCAGACCCTAACCTGTCACCTGTTTAGGCAAGGAGCACTGAGCCATGAGCATGGTCTCAGCTACTTTCTTCCCAACCCTGAGTGGACATACAATCACAGGGACCAGAAATGGGTGGCAGGCATCAGCCCCAAATATTTTGGTGCCATTGTGTAGCGGGAGGCTGCTTGTTCATTTCCTGACCACCCAGACTCAAAATAATCACACAGAAACTATATTAATTACAACACTGTTTGGCTAATAGTTTAGGTGTATTTCTAGATAGCTCTTACATCTTAAATTAATCCATTTATATTATTTTATATTTTACCACGATGCTCATGATTTACTAGTACTGGCATACAGGCATCTTTCTCCTCAAGGGGCTACATGGACATGGCATCTCCCTGACTCTGCCTTCTTTCCTCCTCTATCTACTTGGAACTCTCACCTTGCTCTATTCTGCTAAGCCACTGGCCAAAACAGCTTTATTCATTAACCAAGAAAAGCAACACATGTACAGAAGGACTTCCCACATCATATCAGTATTCATAAAACTCTGAAATCCTGGAACTTGTATTTTGATGGACAGAAGATAAATACAAGAATCAAGAAAAACTAGTTTCCAATATCATGCAAATATAAAATTTTTATGACATTGTTAAATGACATATTTTGTTATATTCTGGCCTTATAATTGGAGGTGACAGAAGGACAATGTTGCTGATAAATCCATTTTCCCTACATTGAAAACATTGGATTTTTACCTTGAGTTTCTTGATAATGATTATATTGGCATAAGATCACATTAGTTGATCTAGTGTGAACAAAGAATTTTAAGTTTCTTACATGTAATAGGACTTGTATAGATGAATAGATTTAAAAAATGAAGGCCATTATATTATCTGGGTATTTTCCCCAGGTCAACTAGGCCAGAGAAGTATATATAGCTATTAATAAGGTAAAAAACTGCTTAAATATAGATTGATATGTAGATAGATGATAGATACATACACATATACACATACATACAGGCAAATAATGTTTGTTAGTTCAATAAAGAGAAAACAAATTTGTATTGACCATAATCCATAGTGTATAGTCATATTAAGATCAACACATTGTTCTTCAAACCTACAACTATGCATTTTCTTTTTTTGATTATAGTGTTTTTTGGATTTTCTAAGAGATACTGGACATTTTATTTAATCTATTGACTAAAAAATACAACCTGAAACCATCATCTGAGGAACTTTGAAATTCTGAATTTCATTGTGGTGTTCCAGAAGCATTCATGCTTCATCTGGGGCAGTATCATTTTAAAAGAAAATCTACCCTTTCAAAAACAGGAGTCTGGGATGTTAGTTGTGGATATGCCTCAAATATAGTATATGACCTTCAAACCCTGATATTTGTGACTCACAAGTATTGATTTATGAGTCTTAAAGCTGCTTCTCATACTCAAAATACATTTTTAAAAAATACATAAATTTCTATTTATCTTCACCATTATTCTACTGTTATGTGACCCCTCCATAAACCTACTATGATGACATCTCAGGAGCTTCACCTACAGCAACTTAGCCACAGATTTATAAAGTGCTTACAGTGGTACACAAGGCCCAGGTTCAATCCTTACCATCATCAAAATGCAAACATAAAGAAACAACAAAAAGCCCTCCATATTTATTCTTTATACAGCTTATAAACCAATATCAGCCTAAACTTTTAAGACAAACTCAAGAGGTAAGTACGTAGTCAGACAATTCAGCAATCCCATGACTCCTTTTCTGCTTTATTCCACCCAAACTTCAAAATCTGAAACAGACTAGGAGAAGAGGGGATTGAAAAGAAAACATTAAAAAGTCATGAGGAATTATTGAAAAATCACTTGTTTCTAAGAGTAATGATAGTAATGATATTTCACTAATGTAGTTCTGAATAGTGTGCACTAAACATACATGGTTCATTATATGATTTTAACTCATAAAATTCAAAATGAAGCCTCTACAATATAAAATAAAGGGGTAGAAAGACTAGGTTATCTTTTTTATCACACTTGCAAAACATCAATGTGAAAGAAATGTGTAAGGAATTGCAAAACCTAAGAGAGTTCTGTGGAGCAGAGACTGACGTTTGTGCTGCTAGATGCAGAATGCACAACTGTAGTTAAACTATAGCAACTGTACTCTCCAACAGTTGTGGAAGAAAACAGATGATTAATGAAAAGAAGTAAGAGAGAATAGAGTGATACAGATTAGTGCTAGGGGAATTTAGAGTCAGTTGCTCTGCATTTGAGTATTGAAGAGGCTGTTCCATTACTTACTGGGTTAATTATTTAGAAAAGAATTATTGGTTCAATACAAGAACAATGTCATATGAATTATATGAAATATAAGACCTATTTAAGTTGCATTTGTTAACATCTTTGAAGTATTCCAGTATTGGACTCAGCTTCGTCCTTTTACTGGAAGAAAGGCTTCTGATTACATGGCAATAATGTAATTATTACATGATAATAATGTAATGATGAGCTGAATAAGGCTCGGCCAGATAACAGAAAGAAAATTATAACTTTAAAAGAAGCATTTCCAAGGTAAGACTTTTGAGAACTGTCTAAGAATATAAATTGAAATTCTTAAGGACACATGATTAGAAGAAATCATCTATTCTACTATCCACCACCTTTGAGATATTTGCATTAGTACATCTCAAACTAACCCACTAAGAAGGAGTTTTTCTTCATTTTTGCATCTTACAGACTATTCTAGATTCTCGATGGAGTTGATGTGCTATAAATGTTTATTAAGTGAATTAGGACACAAGATCTCTTGTCTAAATTAATTTATGTAGTCTCAAATTCAGTTAAGGCTAAAAATGATTAAAATAGGATATTTGTGTACTTGAGTGAGTGTGTTGTAGTGGAGAGGGTGTCCATGCACATCAATTCCCCCATTTACTTCAAACCTAGCTATGGTTAAATAACAATAGCATGCACATTTAAAAATTTCATATTTCCTTAAAGTGGAATTAAAAGTTAAATATTGCTGTGCAATAAGCCACACACAGAATATATTTAAATTTTTGTTGTGTATCTGTGTGTGTATGCTAATCTGTGTGTTCATGAATGTACATGTATAAACACATGCACAGGTATGTGGCAGCCTGAAGTCAACTTCAAACTTTGTTCCTCGAGTGGTGTCCACTTAGTTTTCTGAGACAGGGTCTCTCCCTGGCCTGACACTTACTGATTGACTGGGCAAAGCCAGGAGACCATCATGCGCTAGACATCTGACTATTTCTTCCTCCCCAGTGATGCGACTGCAAGTGGACTGTACTCCTGTTTTAATTTTCTTAGATTCTCAGAACTGAACTCACTTGAAGTTTCATGATCACAAGGCAAAACTTTACCAAACAACTATATCCATGACTCCACAATTTTCTTATGGTTTAAAAAGGAATTTTGCTTAATGCCAATTTAAGTATAATCATTAAACAATCATTAAACCCATAACAAGTTTCAAAATTATTTGTATCGTGTAACCATCTTCATTTAAAATGTCTAACTGTATAATGGAATTCTGTTTATAATTTTTCCCCCTCTACTAAGTTATAAGCTACATCACAGTACAAAATTCATGAGTTTGGCTATCAGTCTTCTTCCTAGGAAAGAAGTTATTCTAAAATACTTGTTTAAACAGAAGCAAACACAAGGGACTCTATTTTACATTCTCGGTTAGGAAGCCAGGAGGCAGAGACAGCCTCTGAGCTGTGAGCTCTCAGACCACAAGAGGCATCACTCAGTTTGTAACATTAGAGGGCTGGAATTGGCATTGCATCTAGCAGATGGTTGGTGGTTCCTTAAATCACAACACTTCCCAATATTTATCTCATGATAGCACCATGGAAAATTATACTGTTTACAATGTTAGAATAAATGATCCAACACAACTGTCCTGGGGGCTCCAGCTGTCCAAGTCTCTGCCCAGCCATCTTCTGGACTAAGGGGACCAATAACCCAGCAGTAAACATTCGCTCCAGGCTGGGAAGCTCTCGTTCACAGCTTCTTCTGTTATGGCAGCTCGTATTGGTCACAGATGCATCACCTACTACACCACTGCTCTGCTCTTGATAATGGAACACTGTGATAGCCTGACAAGGTTCCTCTGGCACTAGCACCTGGTGCCATACTGGCTGAACCCTTCAGTAAAGCACAGGAAGGCCACTTCTTGCTGAAGATCTGGATATCTACAAAAGATGCACTCAATGGACCAGTCCACTCTGGATTCCATCAGGGTTTCATCTTCTGTTGGCATCCTTGCACATTCACTCAACTAGGTTGTGTAACCTTGTGAAAAATTTTGGTAATGTGAATTTAAATAAATGGAAGAATAAAATATAAACAGAAAGAATAATGTCTTCAAAAGAGAACTGACTTCACTTAAACCTGAAATATGAACACATGGGTATGAAATGAATCAGATACTGTATTACTCATGATTCTCTAGAGTAACATAACTTATTGAAACAATCTCTCTTTCTTTCTCTTTGTATAGATAGATAGATAGAGATAGATGACAGATACATAGATACATAGATAGATAAAATTTAATGAGATTTACCAGAATGACTTACAGGCTGTAGTCCAGATAATCCAACAATGGCCAGAATGAATGAAAAGTTCAAGAATCCAGTAGTTTCTCAGTCCACAGGGATGGATGTCTCAGCTGGTTTTTATTATATTCTGGAATCCTAAAGAATTAGACTCTAATAATAGTGAAGAAATGTACTTACTTGCAAGGTGAGTGCAAGCAGGAAAAGAGCAAATGCTTCCTTCTTCAAATTCCTTACATAGACTTCCAGAATAAATCTGAATTAAAGATATGGATCAAAGGTGTGTCTTCCTACCTCAAAGATCTGTACTAGATGTAGACCTTCCTACTTTGATTTCATAGCAGAATTGTCCCTAAGTTTCATACAATAGAAAAAACAGCAGAAATCACTCACAGGATTTTTGTTAATTCCAGCTGTAGTCAAGTTGAAAACTAACAATTGCTATCACAGATACCAGCAGTAAATTTTGCTTTTTTTAAAGACATTGATATACAGTTTTTAACTGAAGGCATGACAATTTTTGATCACTCAAGAAGCTTCAAAAATTATATAAAAAGTAAAGGAATTTTTTTCTGTGTTCCTTGAAAGGGTAGAGTTTGAAGAATGGGCAGGGACTAATGAATATATAAACTATTCTTTTTAAATTAATTATTTCTTTAAAAACCTATCTTTTCTCATTTTACATAACAATCTCAGTTCCCGCTCTCTGCCTGATGTGGGACTCTCCTCTGTATGCTGTGAATTCCATTGGTTAATAAAGAAGCTGGCTGAGAAAAGTAAACAATGCTGGGAGAAAGAAGAGCAGAGTCAGGAGAAGCCAGGAAGCCGCCAGTGAAGACAGACAGACTGGAACTTTGCTGGTAGGCCATAACCCTCGTGGTAGAATATAAAATAATGGAAATGGGTTAAATTAAGATGTAAAAGCTATCCAATAAGAAGTTAGTGCTAATAGGCCAAGCAGGATTTAGTTAATAGGGTTTCTGTGTGGTTATCTGGGGAGTCTGGGCGGCTGGTAAATGAACAATCGACCTCCATACTACTCCTCTCCTTCTCCCATTCCCTCCAGCTTTCCCCCCTTCCCACACCCCATCCAATCCTCAGAGAGGTTGAAACTTCTCATGGAAAGTCAACAAAATCTAGCACATTGCTTTGAAGCAGGACCATGGCCCTCCCTCACTATATCTAGGTTGAGCAAGTTATCATTCCAAAGAGAATGGGTTACAATATTTGTTTGTTTGCTTGCTTGCTTTTTATTTGTGTGTGTGTGTGTGTGTGTGTGTGTGTGTGTGTGTGTGTGTGTGTGTGTGTGTGTGTGGTTTTTCAAGACAGGGTTTCTCTGTAGCTTTGGAGCCTGTCCTGGAACTAGCTCTTGTAGACCTAGCTGGGCTGGAACTCACAAAGATCTGCCTGCCTCTGCCTCTGGAGTGCTGGGATTAAAGGCATGCAACACCACAGCCTGGCTGGATTCCAGTATTCTTAAAGAGAAAAGTAAGATAAAAATTAAAGAATATTTTGAAATCTGGTCAAGGCTATCCAATGCCCCCAAATGTATCCTGTGGGTACGATCACTCAATATGTCATCAGTTCCCTTTCAACAGCCCATAGAGAGAAGAAATCAGAAAGAAACTTTGATGCCTACAGCTAATGTGGTATCAAAGCTAAAACATGCTAATCTAGAGAGCCCTGCAGGAAAGCATTGATCTCACAGAAAAATTGTCCCTAAGTTTGATAACATAGAAGAAACATTCAACAAAGAAACAGAAACATTAACTCTACCTAGAGCATGAGTCAGTTGGGTACAAAATAGAATGTCTGATCGGAAGAATAGCAGTGCAAGCTTTAAATATTAAGTGATAAAAGTTACATAAAAGACAGACTTGGTGCATTTGACTGTGTGTAAGTTTTCCAAATTGAGAATTCACCAAACAATTAATGGACTGATATATGGGACAAGGAAAAGGAAGCAGAGAGGTTCTGCAAAATTTCATTTAGGCTAACAAGCCCTAGCCTGTTTGGGAGTTCTGCTAAGAAAATGCTAGTCCTGGAAAAACAGCACTGGAATTATTTTACTCATGATTTACACTCATATTGGAAAAATCAGCAGCCTTTGATGAAAGAGAAGTTGCTGTAGAAGAAGCCAGACATTATCCTAACTATTTACGTAAAACCTGAGGAAGCAGCTCTGAGATCTAGACTCTGGAACAAAGACTGGAGTAAGAACTGTTGGTCTGGACTAGGACTTTACAGCTTCCTCATGTATTCTCTATGTCATTCTTATCTCCAAAAATCTTCCCTACATACGCTGTGTATGTATTTATGTGTGTGTTCATGTATAGTAATACACATGTGTGGAATTTATATGCACATGTATATGTGTGTGCCTAGAGGCCAGCAATCAACCCCAGTTTTTGTTCCTTATATGTTTTTCTCAATGATTTTTTTGAGGCAGATTCTCTCTTTGGCCTGGAGCTTGTCAAAAAGACCAGACATCCTGGCCAAACATCTGCCTATTTGTTTCTACTTCCCCAGAGCTGTCTGGACTCACAAGCATGCATCAATTTCTTTACAAGAGTTCTTGATAAAACACAGATACTTGTGATTGCATGGCAAATACTTTACTGACTGTGCTCTATCCCCAGCCCAACTCTTTTTAGAAATGCAAATATGATTGCAAAAGTTATCCACTCCTATCTAATAAGTCATTGTGGTGGATTGAATGAGAACTGACCCCATAGGTTCATATGTTTAAATACTGATCCCCAGTCAATAAGACTGATGTGAAGGATTGGGAAGTTTGCCCTTGTTAGAGAAGCTATCACTTTGGGTGTACTCTGAGGATTCAATTTGAAGTTGCCATTTCCATTGTGCTTTCTCTACCTCTTGCTTGTGGATCATTATGTGAGCTCTCAGCTGTTCCTACTACCATACCTTTGCTCCACACTTATGGGATCTAACCTTCTGAAATCACAGTCTAATTAAATGTTTTGTTTTATGAGTAAGTTTCCTTGGTTGTAGTGTTTTGTCACAGCAACAGACACATAACTAAGACAGCCACACTAAAATATAGCATCTATGACAAGAACATATATTTATCTCACCAGTGAATAGAAGACAATTTGGGCTAGGTTTTGCTTCACAGTTCTGCTGATCTCAGATGGACTCACTCAAGGATTTGCTGCTATTTTGGACTTTAATGTCTTCACTCTGATTCTAGAAATTAGCAAGTAAGCACTGGGTACTGTCTGCTTTATGACTTCCCTGTAATGACTAGTAACTCGGGCTTCTTTGATTCCAGGTTTATTTAATGGCTGTTCTCTCAGGAACAAGGTTAGACATCACATCTTTGTGAACCATTAACTAGCTCTGCATTACAGAAATTTATACCAGCTCTAAGAAATTTCACAATGCCTCGTATATACTTCTGATAGCAATTATTCACATGCCTTATGATTATTATTATACTGTGTCTCTCCTTCTTCTTCAACACACAGAAGGCATAGACTTGCATTTTATATTATTTTTGTCTAACACAGCATTTGTCCTCAACACATAGACAAGAAATGTATTCTAATAAAGAATTATTTTGCTATGTAGTTAAAATTTTCACATCTTTCAAAATTTAGGACTGACAGGAGAAAACTATGCTGAGTGAATTTTATTCCTAAAATGAGAATGAAGTTCCCCCTCTCTTGAGCAGTGTCGAGCAGACCGCTACTCTTGGTTGTACCAAAGGAATCTGAAAACTTTGGAATATACTAATCTCATGTAAGAAAATTCAACTGAGTTTTTGAAACATCTAAAGTCATAACATAAGTAACCAATGCCAATGGAGCTAATGGAGCAAATTTTTATAAATTATAGCATACGTCATGAAACTTAAATGTGGAAGAAAAGGCACATGATTAATTCATGATTACAATTAAAATAAATCAGACCTTAAGGCTTCTCATCCTTCCTTGACATAGTCTATAACAGTATCATTGAGATTTAACATATGAATAGCAAATGCTAACCCCAGAGTCATGTGGGCAACATCTCAGTGGAATTATAAAAGTAGTTGAAGTTTGTTGTTTTTATTTCTAAAGTGAACTGAACTGGTATTAACTCTTCTCCCTCTATTTTCAGGTGCTCTGACTTTAATAAAATGGTTGCCATCTGGTATGTGACCATCTCTTCCCACAAAGTAGGATATTTTATTAGTCACTATAAATGTTCTCCAGGAATTCAGGTTTATCCTATTTCACCAATTAAATTACTTGTTACATATCTTATTCATGAGGGAAAGCTCAATAGTGATCTATAATTATAATTCTAGTACATTATTTGTGAATATATTTCTACTATGACAGCTGCCTACACTTGAGGTGAAAAACCATCATATGTATCTGTAGAGTTCTGGAACAAAATGAGAGAGATCTATTTAAAAAATAA
Organism: Ondatra zibethicus; assembly: GCA_004026605.1. Classification (NCBI taxonomy): domain Eukaryota; kingdom Metazoa; phylum Chordata; class Mammalia; order Rodentia; family Cricetidae; genus Ondatra; species Ondatra zibethicus. Next base: position 29,674 of record PVIU01010528.1, on the reverse strand, counting down.
CTAAGGAGGAAACTGTGACAGAACAATTCTCTTTTGTTTGTTTGTTTTTTGAGAAAGGGTTTCTCTGTAGTTTTGGAGCCTTTCCTGGAACTAGCTCTTTGTAGACCAGGCTGGACTTGAATTCACAGAGATCTGTCTATCTCTGCCTCCAGAATGCTGGGATTAAAGGCATGTGCTACCCACAGCCCTGCTGAAAGAACTACTCAAGAAATAAAAGAAGAGGAAGAGGAAGAAGACGAAGAAGAAGAAGAAGAAGAAGAAGAAGAAGAAGAAGAAGAAGAAGAAGAAGAAGAAGAAGAAGAAGAAGAAGAAGAAAAAGAAGAAGAAGAAGAAAACGGCATAACACATTTTTTTCCAATAAGGAAAAAGAATATATGTTGAGTTCTATTACTTTAAATCTATCTTTACTGGTATCTGAGAACCCATTTCCTTGGCTGAATTTCCCCTCTCTCAGAGAGAACACCTATAAAAGTGGTATTCAAGAATTCTTTGACTCACTCAAACCTTGGTAACATTTTATATATATATATTCTAGTGTTGTATAGCGGTTTGTTTTTTTTTTTTGAGATTAAAACCCTCCATCTTGGAGGGAAATTTTTCTAAGACATAGGATGACAAAAAGGTAGGTAAAACAAGAGGATGTTTTAGGGTAGGAGGCTTACAAGGAGGTAAAACAACTAGTTGTTCTAAGGAGAAATGAAACACTCCATATCCTGCAGGGAAGCTTGTTCAGACAGGAAGTAAACAGCTAAAAACAGTTTTAAAAAGTCCCTGAAAATGACAAGATTCACCAAGCCTTTCCCTACCTAAGAGCATATAAGCAGTAAAATCTGTTGAGGGTCACTCCTAGATAAGACTACAATGAAGACCCTCAGACAAACCAATCTGCCATAAAGAAACAAAATCCAGCCAAGCATCCTGAAGGTAGAAAAGACAATCAGCTTGAAACAAAGCTGAGACCAACCAAACTGCCTAGAAGAAACAGACTGGTTGAGTTATCCTGACTTAGACAAACAGAGCCATGGGGATAGGATGCCCTCCAACCTGTTTGACTACCTACAGTTTGTGTAGACTGGTTCAAGCATCTATCTTTCATGAGCTATCAGGCATGGTGGGGTGGGCTTTGGTTTGGGATCTTTCAGTCATTTCTGCTTCTGTATATAACCTCTCATCCATATTCCAGTAAGGATCCCCAATAAAACTCATCATTTCACCAAATTTGGCTTTGGTGGTATCTGTGCTTTGGTCAGTCATTAGTTCCCTATCTGGGGTAAAAAAGATATTTCTTATGTATCCCCCAAACAGTGTCAAACAACATGTAAGCCTTCTTTGAGGTCATAAATTGGTATTCAATAATCAACCCCAAATGGACTTATCTCTAAAACTCACTGTGTTACTTTTCTATATCAATTATTTCATGACAAACACCTAAAGTGATTTTTAAGCTTTTAACATCAGGTTTCCTAACCCTTGAACATGCAATGTGATTGATCTGAGTTGTAAGTTTCATATGGAGCAAGGTATTTTTTGAAATCAACCAAATACTCTAAAGCCAGCAAAGATATTAGTAAAATTGTATCTGGTAAGTCACAGAATTACAGGCAAATGGAAAAATCTAGCTTGTAAAAAGCAGAAAAAAAGGGCAGGTATTTCAGTATTAAGGTTAAATCCTATAACAAAATAATTCTGGTATGGATATCACAGCTAACTCTTCTCCTGGATTGCTGGAGTTGGCTAGTGTACTAATGAGCCTATCCAGAACATTTAATTTTGAAGCTCTCATTGTATATATCATTATGTCGAAATGTGTAGGAGGAGGCTGTTTGTTTGTCCCAGCCACCCAGAATTAAAATAATCACACAGAAACTGTATTAATTAAATTACTGCTTGGCCCATTAGCTCTAGCTTCTTATTGGCTGACTCTTATGTATTAATTTAACCCATTTCTAGTAATCTGTGTATCGCCATGTGGCTGTGGCTTACCGACAAAATTCCAACTGGCATCTGTCTCTTGCAGGGCTACATGGCTGCTCTCTGACTTCACCTTTCTTTTTCCCAGCATTCAGTTTAGTTTTCCCCACCTAGCTCTGTTCCCTATAGCTATGCTATAGGCCCAAAGCAGTTCCTTTATTAACCAATAGTAATCACAGCATACAGAGGGAAATCCCACATCAGTAATAACTTGTGTAGAATCATTGTGATTGCTTAATCCTATATTCTGGGTCTATTCTAGTTGCCAAGAGGGAGAAGAAATATCTGATTTTCAGCTTCTTTTTAGAAGATGCTCTTGGTTTAACTCAGATTCAAAATTTACAAAAATATATCTACAAATAAAATTAGGTCTCTGCCATTATTCTAGGTTAACCAGAAGAGTAAAAAGGGACCATTGTAGGGGCAAGAAGTTGGGGAGAAATAGACAAGAGAACATCATCATACAAGTAATCTAAATAGGGGGATGAAAAAAATGAGAGGCTCTGATTAAGGGGGGGAAGGATAGAGTCAAACACTGAAGAGTGAAGAGTAAAAGAGCAGTAAATATGTCTGTGAAAGCCATAAAGAATCACACCATCAACTACCTACTTAGAATAGCTATTATATTTATATATAAATATTATATAGATAGATATAGTAGATATAGATACCCTAAAAAAATCATAATACAAGTCATGGGAAACTTCCTTTTGAGTAGTTGGTCAAGGTTGTCCCAGAGACTCTCAGAATATTATAGTCTATTGCTATTGCCCTTGCTTTCTCCCATAGTTGGAAGGAAAGTCTTGGTTGCTAAAGGCACCATGCACTTCAGTCACAGGAAGAGTCCTCTGAGCTGGAACAGGCCTGAAAGCTTTCTCTGTGGCTACTGACTTTCTTGGTACCAGAAGGTGCCATGCAAGCTTCCAAATGAAGGAAAGATGCAACCAACAGTCCAATCCAGCTATGATGTCTATAAACCACAACAATGACCAATATAACCCAATTACCCTAAGAGTACAATAGTGGCATACACACCTTAGTGGTAACCAGTAGAATTTCAATTGGACTAAAGACCTGTTCAACAAGATAGAAATAATGTCTGGTAATGGAAATCTAGAGAGTGACACAGGACTATTGAAGTCATGGAGCTTGGAAGAGAACCTACAACCAGCACTACTAAAATCGCACAACCACCAATCAAAATGAGAGGTATGTAACCAAGTCCTGGTGGATACGTCTACAAAACACTCCTGCAACTAATTCTTAGATAACACTGTGGAAAGGGAGGTTATAAGAAGATCATGGAGTCTGCTGTTTGATTGTAGTATCAAAAGTCACACCCATGAAGTTTTACCAACATGGATGTCTAAACATGAACTAAACAAAGACAACATCAACAGTCATGCTAACATGGATGGGGAAAGCTCAGGAGGGATCAACCCTAGTAACAGAACTACATGCAGCTAAGGAATCCTGGGAGCAGGACCAGGAAAAATAGTCTTCCCTAGAGAAGAACTCATCAACTGCTTATCAAAAAGTCATCCCTGAAAGTATATAGATAAAGTTTGAATCCCAAAGTACATCCACTTAAATAAACACTGATCAGGAATCCTAAACTGTATCCATTTGAGTATGTGACCACAAAATCATGAGCTACAAGAACACTGTGATTAGGAATAATCTCTCTACTTAAAAGACAGCAACACATTGGCTGGTTCCCATAACTAACTTAAATTCTGATTCTAAGTCAGGCTCTGCACTTCCACATCAGTGCGGTCTGTAATAGCCTCATATAACATCCCTAAAATTAAAGAATAGGGTGCATATGTTTCAAACCTACTTTTTTTAACAAAAGAAATGTCAAATTTTGCTATTCTAAATTTTCATATTTTTATAAGAATTTATAATTCAAAATATTTTTAATTTTTCTGTTGTTCTCATTCTTATAATTTATTTGACTAAAATCTTATTATTTCTACTTTTTTAAAGAAGAGGTGACAAATAAGTAAAGTTGCATCTTAAATACAGGCTACCCGCCTCGGGTGTAGATCTCTTCCCATTAAATTAAAATGCTTTTCATCTGCTCCACAGTTAGTCTGGTATAATGAAATTTTTAAGGCAAAATAATCTATCTTTTGCTTGGATTCCAGTAGAAGGCTTAGTGTTATTGCTATTTTTGTGCCAAAATAAAATTTCAGCATGAAAAGGCAGAAACTTATGCCAAAGAAGTTAATGCTATGCTTTTAGTTCCAATTCTTACTTTCATTTTTATAACATTCCAGTTATCTGAAGTTGTCTGTCAAATATACTAAGAGTGCTGCTATCTTGCTGCTCAGCACAGACAATCTGGAAGCCTGTCTATCAGCAAAGTGTTCACTATGCTCCTCCAAGATTCACTGTTGTGGTTGGTATCACTTACCTCAAAACTGTGAAGCCACTGCATGACTTGGAGAACAATTAAAGGCATTTCTTTAGAAATTATCATTACGGACACTTCTTGGTCATTGTTTAATGCCGTGCTGTGATTTGAATAATGAGATATCCCTCGTGGGCTCATGTTTTGAGCCCTGTCTGGGAAGTGGGAGTGTTGCAGGTGTGAAGAAGCAGAGTCACGCTGTCTGAAGCAGATGACTAGGGGTGGGACTATTGCATGTTGCAGCCTGTCTCAGCTTCCTGTCCTGCCGTGATGTGACCATGAACTCCCATATACCATCCCCACCACTGAGCGCTCTGGGACTGTGGGATAAATGGAATCTTTCCTCCTTTAGGTTGTTTCTGTCTGGAATGTGATGACACAAGTGAATGCATCGGAGAAGAAATCCGTTTAAAGCTATTGCTAATGGTTTTATAACTATCCCAAACATGAGTGAAAGAAAAATGCAAATAAGCCACGATAGAAGAAGTCCACTCTTTACATATTTTCTATAGATGATAAACTGCCCAGTTAATGCCTGCTCACTTTTCAGATCTCACTTCATGATTATGGTGGTTTGAATAAAAATGAACCCCTTCTCCTCTTATATTTGAATGCTTACTCACCAGGGAATGGCACTGTTTGAGAAGGAATTGGAGTTGTGGCCTTGTTGGAGTAAGTGTGGCCTTGCTGGAGAAATATGTCAGTAGGGGTTGACTTTGATGTTTCAAAAGCCCATGCCAGACCCAATCACTCTATTCTTGTTGCCTGTGTATCCCTATGTAGAATTTTTAGCTACCTCTCTAGGCATACTCTGTGCCATGATGATAATGGACTACACCTCTGAAACTGTAAGCAAGCCCAATCAAATGCTCTCTTTTATAAGAGTTACTGTGGTCATGTAATACTGTGGTCTTCATAGCAATAGAACACTGACTGGGACAATGATGTTGTAGCAAATAGCAAATTTGTTTCACCACTTTGTATAATTAAAAGACATCCCAAACCTACCAGCATTCAATATACAGTGTACAGTAGTAACTTACTATGAATAGCAGGCCTAGACAATATTCAGGTAAAGGAACAGAAAACAGATTCTTATAATGGTAGAAGGATATTTGGGCCATTTCCTAGGAAATTGACAATAATAACCCAGAAGTTTCAAGGACTAATTCCCCTAAAGTGGTAACATCACTTCACTGAAGTCCCAACTTAACAAATGGTCCCAAGGATTTGATCCCAACTTTGCAATATCCAGAAAGATGCAAGTAACAGCATAACTGTTTGATATGATATTGAGTTTACACTCTTACATCTCCATCCTGGCAAAACCCACTAAATTAGAGAACATTAATCAATATTAATTCTTGGAGCTGAACAATCATCAGTTACTCATCTTTAATTGGATAGTTTTCTCTTTAAATTTTCCTTTCTTTTTATCCTAATTAAATTTTGGACCACTTCATCTGCCTCAATTAAATATATACTTTTCAAAACCAATTTGGATCATAACCAAGCAAATGGATTTCATTATGGAAACTAAATATGGGTTTCTCTCATTTTTCAGAGTGGCATACAGTAATTTCAGTAATGCTCTTTACTCAGGATAAGAAATTTTTAATATAGTTTTAAGTATAAAAATCAGCAAAAAAATGTGGTAACTGGAAATATACTACAGTATTGAAAATATATCTACTGGCTTCATTTCTTGTCTCCTATTTTTAGTATTATAATATCTTCCAATATATTACAAGGTTATATTTCAAATGCAGGTCAGGCATTTTTAATGACTGTGTCAAATATATTTCCCTATCTTCTAATTAGTAAAAGGAAAATTTTATACACTTAAACCTAAAATTCTTCTAAAACTGACTGAAGAGAGTAAGAAAACAGGAGGAATATGTAAGCAAGCCCCATATTGGTAATGCATAGTAAAACACTAGGACTTGTAAGTAAGAGCAGGACGATGTAGAGCTCACTTACTGAGCTCTTATCTAGTGCACAGGAGGCCTTGTGTTCAACCTCTACGACAAAAACAACAAAAAGGAAAGATGAAGATGGGGGTAGAAAAGAAAGAAAAATCTTATAAAACTGAAATAAGAGCCACTATTTTAAACATAATTGAAATACATATCTATCTCAAAGTCATTTAATTGTTGGAGAAGGGTGTGTGTGTGTGTGCGTTTGTGTGTGTGTGTTTGTGTTTTGGGTCATTCTCAAGTGTCTAATCTTTCAGCTTTCTTATTTGTTGACTAGCAGCCTCTCTGTTGCAGTATAAATGGAAATCCTTGACATAAACAGTGTCCCCTAGGAGGACACATGACACATTTGTCTGCCTTTTCTAGCACTATACATTTTATTCCATTTCTTTAGAGAAGAGATCTGCATTGGTCTGGTGTGTATAACATCAAGCTTCTAGCTTCTACCCATTCTGTGCTCAAGTGTACTATAAGTACACTATTACATTTAAAGGATATATGAGTTATAGCTAATCAGTATACACTGACAAGGTTATTGGTCAATGTTTACTTTCAATGTTCATTCTGAGTGGTCAACATTCTTTGGGATCAATTGTTAAGTATTTTCTCTAATGACATTGACTGTGGATTCATTTTTCACTGCTGACATTCATTTATCTTGCAATCTCTTACTCTACAACTCTCTTCCACTTAAAAATTTTCATAAATATTTACGTTGGAAGCTTCCTTTACTTTGGCTCATCAAGATAAAATCATCCATCTGACTTCCGTTTGCAATAAATGTGTTCAGATAACCACCCTCATCCTCTTTTCTTTGCTGTAAGATTAAAAGCTTTTTATTTCTTTATTGTCATTTTAATGATGCTTTGGAAAGAAAATATATTACTACATAGCTCAATCTGCAGTCTTGAAACTAAAACTACAATTTATTCAATATCCTAGAATAAATTGTAGTTTGGTAGAAATAATATAAGACAGGTTTTAAAAATATAATGCATTCATGAATTCATCTAAAAGAGAAAAACACTATGGGATTCTTTGTGTTGCTTTTCATATTTCAGTTGCTATGACCAACAAAATGGGTTAGAGAGTTTATGATATAAAGCACTATATGACTAACATGATTTAACCAGTATAGAATGTAAGTAAACTGCTTCTACTCATTGAAAAATTATAAACAGAAGAGAAACTGGATTTTAAATGTTTTTAAAAGTCACAGGTGGTACAACATCATGAAATAGCGGCACATATATTTTTAAATTTTGGGAGAAATGGAAGAGAAAATGTAGGAGAAGCAAGGATATCTGGGAAGAAGAAATGGCTACCAAGATGAGCATGGTGAAGAACAGAAGTAAAAGTCTGTATTATATCCTTGTGCTGGAGCCTGGAATTCAGAGGGGGATGGTGAGGATCAGGGTGGCTCAATCATCAGGGTACATTGAGAAAGGCTACCTTCATCAAGCTGTACTTCCTTTGGATCCACAGGAATAAGCACATGCATACTGGAATATTATCTGGTCATTCAGAATAAGGATGAAATCTTGTGATTTGCAGCAATTTTAGCAGAATAAAGATCATTACATAGAATGAAATAAGATAGAAATACAAACACTTATATGTAGAATGTGAAGTTGATCTAACAGAAGTTAATGAAATAAGGGTTACCCGAGGCTGAGGTATATGTAGGTAAGGAGGGATTGGGTAAATAGGTATTAAGTTACAGTTAGATGCTAGAAGCAAATTCTGTTGTCCTATTGCACAGCGGGGTGACCTTCCATGGTAATATTCGCTGTATTTCAAAAGACAAGAGGGAAAGATTCTGACTGTTTTCACCAGAAAGATGTGATAAGCGTCTGTGGAGATAAGCATGACTATTCTGACATCAGGCAATGTGTTTAAAATATCAGAGCACTCCCATAAATAGGTACAATTGATAAGATAGTTAGAAAATGCTAGCTAATCAGAGAGGTGCTGTGTGGCTGACTCTGTGAGCAAAGTTCCTGCCTTGTAAGCATGAAAACTGAAGCTCATATCCATAGCATCCACTTAAGAAGTTGACTGCAGCAGAATGCACCAGCAATTCCACAGCTGGGGGGATGGAGACAGGAGGACCCCTGGTGCTTACTAGCCAGACTGTCTGCCTGAATTGGTGAGCTCCATACCGAATGAGATAGCCTTTCTCAAAAATAAAAAAAAAAACTTGGAGAGGGTTTAAATAAGACATCCAGCGTCAGTCTCTTGAACACACACATACACACATGAACATGTACATGTACATACAAAAAGTAGCATTTTTAACATAAATATATTTGATAATTTTTTAGATGTATTAGTAAAGGCCTGTACTTTTCACATACCAATCCAAGTTTTCACTCCCTCCCCCAACTCCATCCCCATCCACTCTTCTGAGAGGGCAAAGCACACTGCTTTGGGGAAGGTCCAAGTCCCTTCCTACTATATATAGGCTGAGCAAGGTATCCCTTCAAAGAGAATAGGTTCCCAAAAAGCCAGTACAAACAATAGGGATAAATCCTGATGCCACTGCCAGTGGCCCCTCAGTCTGCCCCAGTCATGCAACTGTCAACCACATTCAGAGGGACTAGTTTAGTCCTATGCTTGTTCCTTTCCAGTCTGGCTGGTGTTAGTGAGCTCCCATTAGCTCAGGTAGACTGTTTCAGTGGGTGTACCCACCATGGTCTTGACCTCTTTGCTCATACTCTCATTCATTCCACTCTTCAAATGGACTTTGGGAGCTCAGTCCAGTGCTTCAATGCATATCTGGGCCTCTGTCTCCATCAGTTGCTGGATGAAGGTTCTATGGTGATATGTAAGACATTCATCAGTCTGACTACAGGGTAATGCCAGTTAGGGCACCCTCTTCTCTATTGTTTACAGACTTAGCTAGGGTCATACTTGTGGATTCCTGGAAATTTCTCTATGCCAGGTTTGTTGCTAACCCTGCAATGACTCCCTCAGTCAAGATACCTCTTTGATTGCTCTCATTTCTGTCCTTCCTGCATCTCAACTATCCCTTTCCCTCAAGTTTTCCTTGCCCTCCCTTTTTCCCCTCTACTTCCCCTTTCATCCTCTCTTCTCCCCTACTCCTATATTCCCAATTTTGTCAGGTGATCTTGTCTATTTTGACTTTCCAAGTGAATCAATATATGTTTTTCTTAGGGTTCACCTTATTACTTAGCTTCTCTAGGATCATGAACTGTAGGCTCGATATCCTTTGCTTATGGCTAGACTCCACTTATGTGTGAATACATACCATATTCATCTTTTTGGGTCTGGGTTACCTCACTCAGGATGGTGTTTTCTAGTTCCATCCATGTGCATGCAAAATTCAAGGTGTCATTGATTTTTACCGCTGTATAAAGATTTCTTTAGAGGAGGGGTAAGAATTGTAGGAGCTAGAGGGGTCCAGGACACCAGGGCAACATGGCCCACAGAATCAACTAAGCAGGGCTCATAGCAGTTCTCAAAGACTGAAAAGGTGATCACAAAGCCTGCATGGGTGTGTACCAGGACCTCTGCATTTATGTTATGATTGTTAGCTTGGTGTTTAAGTGAAACTCCTATGGTGCGGGAGAATTGTCTGTGTTCTGTCAATCATGTTTTAAATAAACGCTGATTGGCCAGGCAGGAAGTATAGGTGGGACAACCATACAGGAAGTAAAGGTAGGGCAATGAGAAGAGGAGAATGCTGGGAAGGAAGAAGCCCATTCCTCCACAGTCCTGCCCAGATTACCAAAGAAGCAGGATGTGACCTGCCCCGCTAAAAGAGGTACTGAGCCATGTGGCTAACATAGATAAGAATAATGGGTTAATATAAGTTATGAGAGCTAATACGAAGCCTGAACTAATAGGCCAATCAGTTTATCATTAATATAGATTTTGATTGTGTGATTTTCTTTGGGACTTGCTGACTTTGGGAACTGGGCAGAACAGAAACCCCGACAACCAGGCCCCTCATGTTACAGAATGGTGCTTACGTGGACAACTGCATCCACATAAAGCCTAACAGAGTGTGGGAAGTAATTCTGGACAGAAAAGAAGGGAGTAACGCATGGCTTCTTGGTAGCAGCAGTTTCTCGGGTCTGCTCTGCTTGCTAGAGGCAAACAAGCGCTCTCATTCAAGAGAGGCTTCCTGACTCAGCTTTAGCTGTAAAACCTTGCAGCTCTTTTAAAAGGGCCTGCCATGAACACTTAAATAGTGTTGATGAAAAGCTGACCGCATGCTTTTCTGTTTTTAGCTATAGCAGGAAAAAAGCTGCGCCGTTTTAACATGCCAGCTTTCTAGACCATCCTGCCAGGGCAAACTCTGACTCTTTCAGGTAGGCGGTCCAACAATGAAGCATTTTGAGTGTGGTTTGTGAGCAAGATGCTGCAGCTTGCTTGCTGGCAGGGACCTTGAAATGCTGTAGAGTTGTAGCAGTGAACATGGCTCTGGCTGGTACCTCAGCCATGAGGCTGGAATCACAGAAAGCTAAGGAATGAGCTGGATCCAGTCATCAAAGCCACAGCTTTAATTATACCCATATTGCTTGGTAAATTAAAGGCTCATGTGGTCAAAAAAAGAGATATACAGTAAAGAGAGATTCAAAGACGAAGAAAACCTCTAAATTGTTTATAGTGTGTTAAAAATATATGCAGGCTTGAAAATAAAAAGGTTAAATTCCTTAAAAAAAAGAGAGTAGTTGGGTGTGGTAGTACACACCTTTAATCCCAATGCCTGGGAGGCAGAGGCAGATAGATCTCTGTGAGTTCAAGGTGTGGTAGCATACACCTTTAATCCCAGCACTGAGGGGGGGGGCAGAGACAGGCATGGATAAGTTCAAGGATAGCAAGGTCTACAGAGGGAGTTCCAAGACAAAGATACACAGAGAACCTCTCTCAAAAAGCCAAAAGTTAAAAGTAAAAATAAAAGAAATAAAGGTTAAAATAAAGCCACATAAAGATGAAAAAAACAGAGAATCTTGATACTGTATGTTATTATGCTCTCTTTGAATTGTTTGAATGCTGAGGAAGGAGCAACAGCTGCTAAAAGATATTTGCTTATAAATGCTGCTGAACTAATCCAAGATAGGTATTTTGAAAATACCTTGACTTCAAAATTGTTACTTTGGAGAAAAGGATTTGCTTTTGTTTTCACAGGAAATGAGAGGCTGTGGATTCATTCTGAGTTAAGAAAACTCAGGTTTGATCAAGGAAAACTACCTGAGAAATCTCTGGTAGGAATAGATGGCCAAGATGTTTGAGTTCTACATCGAGAACAGATTCAAGATGCTGCCTGAGATGATCAAGCTTCACAGGATACTCCAGTCAGGACTTGATCATGACTCTAAATTTTCTTTAGGTCCCCATAAGACTATCAGCACCCCCAACCAGCTGGAAGTAGCCTGAAATACTACACCCACATTCCCAAAAAAATGGACTATGGATATTTTCCTTTGTTTAAAAAAAAAGAGGGGGAAGTGGTGCAGGAGAATTGTCTGTATTCTGTCAATCATGTTTTAAATAAATGCTGATTGGACAGGCAGGAAGTATAGGTGGGACAACCAGTCAGGAAGTAAAGGTGGGGCAATGAGAATAGGAGAATGCTGGGAAGGAGGAAGCCCATTCCTCCACAGTGAACTGATGTGTTGAGAAAGGTACTGAGCCATGTGGCTAACATAGATAAGAATAATGGATTAATATAAGTTATAAGAGCTAATACGAAGCCTGAACTAATAGGCCAATCAGTTTATCATTAATATAGATTTTGATTGTGTGATTTTCTTTGGGACTTGCCAGCTGTGGGAACAGAAACCCCAACAAAGTAGGCCCTTCATGTTACACTCCTAGCCATAGGAGTGGGGGATATTGCTGACTCTTTCACCTGTTCTTGGGACCCTTTTCCTCCCATTGGGATGCCTAGTCCAATCTTGATATGAGGGTTAGTGCCTAGTCTTATTGTAACTTGCTGTGCAATGTTCAGTTGATGTCCCTGGGTGGTCTGTTTTTTTCTGAAGGGAAACAGCGAAAGAGTGGGACTGGGGAAGAAGAGAGTTGAGGAACAATAGAAAGATCTCCATGCTTATAGATTGGTAGGATTAATATAGTGAAAACAGCCATCCAACCAAAAGCAGGCTACAGAATCATGGCAAGTCTCATCAATTAAAACATACACCTCATGAAACTGGAAAGCTGCTTCTGGCAAAGGGCACCATCATTTGGAAAAGCAGCAGCTACAGAAAGGGAAAAGATTTTCACCAACTCCACATTCAACAGAGGGCTAATACTCAAAATATAGAAAGAACTCAAAAAAACTGGACATCAAATAACAAATAAGCCAATTTAAAATTGGGACATATATAAACAGAATTCTCAAAAGATGGAACACAAATAGTTCAGAAACACTTAAAGAAACAGTCACCATCCTTAGACTTCAGGGAAATGCAAGTGAAAACTACTTTGGGAATTTGTCTTACACTAGTCAAGATGACTAAGATCCATGAAAAAAAAGACAAGACAGCTCATGCTGCCAAGGATGTGCTATAAGAGAAAAGTCACCCATTGCTGGTATGCTGTGGTGTGCTTTGGGACAATGGTCTGGACCCTGTCAATTGTATTTTAATAAAACACTAATTGGCCAGTAGCCAGGCAGGAAGTATAGGCAAGGCAAGAACAGGAGAATTCTGGGAAAAGGAAAAAATCAGTCTGTAGTTGTCACCCAGACACAAAGGAAGCCAGACACAGAGCAAGCAAGATGTGGCTGCCTCACCAAAAATGGTAGCAAGCCATGGAACTAACACAGACAAGAATTATGGGCTAATATAAATTATAAGAGTTAATAAGAAGCCTGAGCTAATAGGCCAATCAGTTTATGATTAACATGGACCTCTGTGTGTTTTTTTGGAAATTAACGACTGTGGGATCCGGGCAAGAAAGAAAACCCCAATCAACACTGGTAGGAGTGCAAACTTTTATAGCCACACTGGAAATCAGTATGGTTGTCTTTCAGAAAGATGGGAATGTATCTTCCTCAGGATCCAGCAATACCACTCTTGGACATACATCCAAAGGACTCTACATTCTACTACAGGAACTCTTGCTCAAACATGTTCATTGCTGCTCTGTTCGTAACAGCCAGGAATTGAAAACAGTGTAGATATCCATCAAAGGAGGAATGGATAAAGAGAATGTAATATGTTTACATAATGGAATATTACTTACCTTTTATAAAACTGAAATCATGAAATCCATAGGTAAATAGACTGAGCTAGAAGAAAATCATTTGAGTGAGGCAACCCAGAACAGACCCAAAAAGACAAATATGATATGTACTCAATTATACATGGATGTTAGTTGTTAAGTATTTGAAGAACAGGCTACAGTCCATATAACGACAGACCAGAGGTTAGATGCAGAGCAAGAGGCTGGAAGAAGTCAGGGAGACATCACTCAAGTAAAGGAAAATAGAATAGATAGTTATGGATGGACAGAATGGGGAGACTGGAGTGACAGGCTCATTTCTGTTAAGTTTTTCTTATGTGGCAAGTAACCATATCTAAGTCAGAAGCTACTTAGCAATGATTTCTCATTATCCTAAGAGCTGTATCCAGCTCTTAGGACTTCTGTTAAGACTTCTTTCCAGATAATGAGAGCTTCCCCTGACCCAATCATTGGGAAAGGAGTAGTTATTTTCTTTGTGATCAATTCTCTCAGCCATTAGATGGACAGTATCTCAGAAGCTCATTCAGCACTAATCAGATTCACTGTCTCACAAGCAGAAATGCCCAAAAGATTGTTTTCCAACATGTATCAATCTATCTTCATATATAAGAGATATCAATTCAAAAGTCTACCAAAGGAAATAAAACAATCTGCTATTCCAAACTAAACCTTCTAAGATTTGTTTTTCATTCTTTATTCTTTAAAAATAAAGATATTTTAATAAATTATATATAATAACCTACACATAACCTAACATAAACTAACATATGTGATATGTTATATAAATGATTTGAATAATCAATTATAAATAATTAATCACTAAAAATGGTAATATCTTCTTTGAAGTGTCTGAGTTCAGGACAACACTCTCAGTTGAAGCCATTCTATAGCTGAGCTATTGTTTTCTACTTAACATATAGATAGGAACTGAAATGCCAACATGTATAATTCAATGTGTTATTTAGGGTAGTGCTGAGAGGTCAATCATCAGAATTCATGGAGTATAAAGATAATGGAAATGGGGTTTTATTTCTAGTGTAAGATGGTAGTCAAATGGAGGGGGGAAAAACACATAGAATCTTACTGAAAGTTTGTGTCAACTTCCTACAATCATTGGAAGTACAAAAGGGTTCCATGCCATGCCGTATTTTTTATCTATGAAAAGACAGATGGTGATGATGATTAAAGATGTCCCTTCAGACAGTGGCTGATGCATTTCTTAAGGGGAAACTACATGTCACTATTGAAACTGCAACCAATTTCACTTGCTCTTAAAATTTTTATTGACCTTATGGATGTCAATTTTTTCACTGGTCGCTTGACACTTTTTTTAGACTTTCACCTTCAAGTTACTCTTGGAACCTTTAAGCTAGTTGTCACATCCTGTTCCAAGCTGAGATGGACTGTAATAGCTCCTACCCCAAAAGTATTTCTTATACAGTGTCATTGAAGAGGATATGCACTGACAAACTTTTCAAAGACTTTGTCATTATATATCAAAATACAAACTTTAATAATAAATGAACCATAAAAATGCTAGAAGATAGCATTTACCAAAAGCCATAATCAATTCCAACAAAAACTTTTTTAAGATGAAAAGGCCATTGGGTACTTTAAAAATCTTTTTATACACTTACTAATAATATATACCCTCAGGGACAGGTGACAAGCTGTGCAACAGAGGGAATTCCATGTTAAGGTTGTAGTCATATACTAAAGTTATGTCTGGATGGTCAGTAAATACTTAAGTATGGATTTTCATATCTTCCATGATACCTAAATAGCCATTTCTTATGCTCTAAAGTAACTACTTTCTAGGACAAGAACTATAACTCTAGGGATCCCAGAGTTTACTAATATTTTTAAGCATGACTTTTTTCCATCTTCCTCTCAAAGAGGCAGCTTCTGTGCTTCTGTCTCTCCATTCTCTCTCTTCTCTCTCTCTCTCTCTCTCTCTCTCTCTCTCTCTCTTCCTTTTTGCTATTCTCCCCTTCTCCATTCCCCCTCCATAACTCACTAAATAAATATCCAACTCACTCTGCAAAAAAAAGAATTTTTAAGGATGACTTAATAACTATACTTCTTAATTTGTTCTACAAAATAAAGTGAGAAGGAACACTACCAAATTCATTTAACAATGCTTATAATTTCCTGATACCAAAACCATATATAGACATAATAAAAAGGAAAACTATAATACTTAAATAAAATGTCATATATTTGGGAAGAAAAGGGCAAGAGAGTAGGTGGACAGAGAAGAGGAAAGCATACAAGGAAGTGAATATAGAATACATATAGAAAATTCCCAAAATATTTTAAACTATTAAAATAATAAAATTATTTTTAAAATAAATTTAAATTGGTATAATACAACTAAAGAAAACTGCAGACTAATTTTTCTGATAAACAGCCACAAAAATTCTCAATAAACTATTCCCAGCTGAATTCAGGAACAAAAAATTATACATGGTATAAAAAAAATTAAGTGTAATGCATCATACAAATAAGCTTAGAGAGAAGACAAATAACTAACTGGATAAATACAGAAAAAGTATTTGACAAAAAATCAGCATGAAAGTTCCTTGGTAGAATTTTTGGGATCGCTTATGTAAACTATCATATCATCAGCAAATAGTGAAAGTTTGACTTCTTCATTTCTGATTGGTATCCCCTTGATCTCCTTTTTGGTGTCTTACTGCTCTAGCTAAGACCTCAAGAACTATATTGAATAGATATGGAGAGAGTGGACAACCTTGTCTTGTTCCTGATTTCAGTGGGATCGCTGGGAGTTTCTCTCCATTTAGTTTGATGTTACCTGTTGGCTTGCTGTATATTTCCTTTATTATGTTTAGGTATGTTCCTTGTATCTCTGCTCTTTCCAAGACCTTCATCATGAAGGGATGTTCTATTTTGTTGAAAGCTTTTTCGGCATCTAATGAGATGATCATATGATTTTTATTTTTTCGCTTTATTTATATGGTGGATTACATTGACAGATTTTTGTATGTTGAACCATCCCTGCATCTCTGGGATGAAGCAGACTTGATCATGGTGGATGATGATTCTGATGTGTTCTTGGATTCGATTTGCCAGTATTTTATTTAGTATTTTTGCATCAGTGTTCATGAGTAAGATTGGTCTGTAAGCCTCCTTCTTAGGTAATGTCTTTCTGTGGTTAGGGTATCAGGGTAATTGTAGCCTCATAAAAAGAGTTTGGCAATGCTTCTTCTGTTTCTGTTGTGTGGAATAATTTGAGGACTATTGGTATTAGTTCTTCTTTGAAAGTCTTGTAGAATTCTGAGCTGAATCCATCTGGTCCTGGTTTTTTTTGTTTTTTTTTTTTTGGCAGATTTTTGATGACTGTCTCTATTTCTTCAGCAGTTACAGGTCTATTTAACTTGCTTATCTGGTTGTGATTTAATTTTGGTAAGTGATATTTATCCAGAAAGGTGTCCATTTGCTTTAAGTGTTCCAATTTTGTGAAGTACAGTTTTTTGATATATGACCTGATGATTCTCTATATTTCTTCCCTGTCTGTTGCTATGGCTCCTTTTTCATTTCTGATTTTGTTAATTTGGATATTCTCTCTCTGCCTTTAGAAACTTTGAAAAAAGAAATTGAAGAAGACACCAGAAAGTGGAAAGATCTCCCATGCTCTTGGGTAGGTAGAATTAACATAGTAAAAATGGCAATCTCACCAAAAGCAATCTACAGATTCAATGCAATGCCCATCAAAGTCCCAGCAATTTTGTGAAGAATTTTCTTCACAGACCTTGAAAGAAATGCACTCAACTTCATATGGAAAAGCAAAAAAAAAACCAGGATAGCCAAAACAATCCTGTACAATAAAAGAACTTCTGGAGGCATCACAATCCCTGACTTCACTACAGAGCTACACTACTGAAAACAGCCTGATATTGGCATAAGAACAGACAGGAGGACCAATGGAACCGAATTGAGGACCCGGATATTAGTCCACATACATTCAAACACCTGATTTTTGACAAAGGAACAAAAGATATCAAATTGAAAAAAGAAAGCATATTTAACAAACCGTGCTGGCATAACTAGATATCAACATGTAGAAAATTGAAAATAGATCCATATCTATCATCATGCACAAAACTCAAGTCCAAATGGATCAAAGACCTCAACATAAAGACATCCACACTAAACTCTTACAGAAGAGAAAGTGGAAAGTACACTTGAAAGCATTGGCACAGGAGACCACTTCCTAAATGTAACCACAGCAGCACAGACACTGAGAGAAACAATTAATAAATGGGACCTCCTGAAACTGAAAAGCTTCTGTAAAGCAAAGGATATGGTCAACAAGACAAAACGACAGCTTACAAAATGGGAAAAGATCTTCACTAACCCCACATCAGACAGAGGTATGATCTCCAAAATATACAAAGAACTCAAAATATTGGTCATCAAAAGAATACATAATCCAATTTTAAAAAATGGAGTACAGACCTAAACAGAGAACTCTCAACAGAGGAATCTAAAATGGCTGAAAGACACTTAAGGAAATGTTCAACATCCTTAGTCATCAGACAAATGTAAATCAAAACAACTCTGAGAATCCATCTTACACCTGTAAGAATGGCTAAGATCAAAAACACTGATGAGAACTTATACTGGAGAGGGTTTGGGGGAAAAGGAACATTTCTGCATTGCTGGTGGGAATGCAAGCTGGTACAGCTCCTTTGGATGTCAGTATGGTGATTTCTCAGAAAATTAGGAAACAACCTTCCTCAAAACCCAGTAATACCACTTTTGGGTATACATCCAAAGGATGCTCAATCATGCTACAAGGACATGTGCTCAACTATGTTCATAGCAGCATTATTTGTCATAACCAGAACCTGGAAACAATGTCCCTCGACCGAAGAATGAATAAGGAAAATATGGTACATTTACACAATGGAGCACTACACAGCAGAAAAAAAATAACGACATCTTGAAATTTGGCGGCAAATGGATAGAGCTAGAAATCATCATTCTGAGTGAGGTAACCCACATCCAGAAAGACAATTATCACATATACTCACTTATAAGTGGTTTTTAAACATAATGCAAAGAAAACCAGCCCACAAATCACAATCCCAGATAACCTAGACAGCAATGAGATATACATAGATCTAATCTACATGGAAAGTAGAAAAAGACAAGATCTCCTAAGTAATTGTGAGCATGGGGACCTTGGGAGAGGGTTGAAGTAGAGTGGAGAGGAAGGTAGGGGAGCAGAGAAAAATGTAGAGCTCAATAAATAAATAAGAAGCAGTGCATAGTCAATCAATCAACTCAAAATGAATCCAAGTCCTTAACCTCAAATGCTGAGACTTCTAGAAGAAAACAGGCAATGAACATCAACACACTTTAGACAAGAACTTTCTGCATAGAATATCAACATTCCAGGATCTGTCTCTAAGAACCAACAGATAGGACATCATGAAAATAAATGGTCTCTGCACATCAAGAGAAACTATCAGCAGAACAGGACAAACAGTCAGCCCAAAAGATGGAAGAAGTCTTTGTTAGCTCTATTCTTTAGACAGGGTGTAATATAAATAATTTAATTTTAGGGGGAAGGATTTGAGACAGGGTTTCTCTGTAGCTTTGGAGCCTGTTCTGGAACTAGCTCTTGTAGACCAGGCTGGCCTTGAACTCACAGAGATCCGCCTGCCTCTGCCTCCCGAGTGCTGGGATTAAAGGTGTGTGCCACCACTGCCCAGCACATAATTTAATTTTTAACTACAAATTTAAAATTAAAAAACTGCCAATCAACAAATAGGTCAATGAAATAGAAAATTCTGAAAAGTATAAACACAGATGGTCAATAGCAATTTTAAAAATGTTAAACATGGACCACAGAAAGGCACATTGGTTATAAGTATGTCCTTTCAGAGGACCTGAGTTTTACATCCAGTCCTCATGTCAGAATGCTCAAAGTCCCACATAATTTCAGCCCTAGAGAGATCCAGTACCTCAGGCTGGATCCAGTACATGCACACACACACACAAAATTAAAAATAATTAATCAGCGTGGTTACCATCAAGAAATCTGACAACAATGTTCCAATGATGGAAAGGATGTAGAGAATAGGGAAACCTTAATAACTGCTGGTGAGAGTATGAAATAGTATAGCCATTTTGGAGTCAGTTAAGAGGTTCCTCGAAGAATTAAAAACAGAACTATCATCTAACCTAGATATTCCATTCCATTTCCTTCCACAGAGATACTTACTTAGCTATATTTTTTATTGATGACCCAAATTCAGAAAGGCAAACCCACATGTTCTCTCTAATATGTAGATCCTAATGATAAGATATTATACATGTTTGAACATGAAATAAAACTTATGTCCTGGAAATGGTGAAGCATGCATGGGCAGCCCACATGCAGTGGTTCTTTTGAACTTGTCCATATTGGGTTTCATGATCTAAGTTGATGAGGATGACTGACCAGGTCTCTTCCTCAAATTGCACATATGTAAATGGGTGTAAATGTAAGTAAAACCTACAAAGCTAGAAAAAAGACAGAGAATAAAATAGTTGAATAGGGAGAAAGAGGATGGACAAAAGACCATATGGAATAGGAAAAGGGAAAAGAGTCTCTCAGGGAGATTATGAAGATTAAGAGTCTCAGGTCATTGTGGGGGATAAAAGTCAAGGAAAACTAAACACACTTTGTTGGAAAATGCCATAATCATACCTAGTACCTCATATGGTTTGAGTGTGTGTGTTGTATTGTGTTGTGTTGTTTTAAGCAATGAGACTATAGTTCTACACTTATTTATTTGTGGGTATAGCAGGCTGCATGTGTACACAGTGGCATATGAGTAGGTTGTAGTAGAGAACTCGCAAAAGTAGGGTTTCTTTTTTCATCATGTGTATTCTGAAGATTAAATTCCTACTGTCAAAACTGGTGGCAAGTGCCCTTAGGAGATGAGCCATATTGTCAGCCTAATTTTTCTTTTCTTTTCATTGATTCAGTTTTTCTTTTCACAAAAAGGAAAGATGAAAGAAATTGATTGAACAATCATTAGTAGGCATACACATGATTCTGAAGGCAGTTTATAGTTAATTTTTCATGACTGAAATTTATAATAGCTATCAAAAGTTTGTTATTGAAATGTCCTGAAATACATAACTTCTAAAATACTTTCAAACACTTCTGTTAGGTCCCATTTCTATTACGACTCAAGTTGAAAAAAAATCTTTATATTTGACATTTCCAATTCCTTCAAAAAGGGGGCTGCAACCATGTTACTGGCAATGCTGCCCCAAACTATTTCTCACTGCAATTTCAAACTGCAAAGTAAAAGTGGTTCCTTTACTGTTGCTCGCTAAAAGCAATGTGACAGAAATCACTGTCACATCAAAAGGAATACTTCTAACTAATCAGATGTCTTCAAAATTTCTTTTCAATCAGACTTACATTTTATAAAATTGTGCTTAATATTGAGAATATTTTAAAGGCTAATTTTTTTCATTTAGACTATTTTTATTTTCATGCATTTGAGCTGGAGGCATATCTAAGCATTACATGATTTATTTATTATTAATTAAATTTATTGATTGATATCTACATTCCAGCCAGTTTCCCTTCCCTCCTCTCCTCCCATTTCCTTCCCCCACCTCCTCTATACCCCCCATCCACTCTTCCTCTGTTTCTGTTCAGAAAGCAGCAGGCCTCCCATGGGTGTCAACAAAGCATGTCATCTCAAGTTGTAGGACTAAGCTCATCCCCTTTTATAAAGGCTGGGCAAGGAAAACCAGTATGAGTAATAGGTTCTAAAAACCAGCTAATGTGTTAGGAACAGCCCCTCCTCCCACTGTTAGGCATCTGACAAATACACCAAGCTACACAACTGTCACATATCTGTACAGGGTCTAGGTCACCCCCCATGCAGGCTCCCTGGTTGTCAATTTGAACCAACAAGACTAAGTACTTTAAAGTCTACTACCAGCTGAACACTCAGCAACAGAGTTCTATAGCCCAATTCCACTGACTGAAAAACATATGTCTTGACACATCTGTGACCAAGGCTCAGACCGCCCCTGAAGAGGTAAGCATCTGGGTTCCCTTAGAAGTCTCAGCTCTCCAGGTCCTTGCTCAAGGAGGAATATCCCATTCCTTCACCCCCACCAACAAACCCCTAGAGACACCTAGCAGGATCCACACTCCACTATCATCCTCCACCGCATCTGTCACCACTGGAGCCTGGACCCAGACTGCTCTTGGAGAAGTGTCTGGGTTCCTGCTTGGAGGGCTCAGATCTCTAGGCCCTTGGCCAGGAAGGGTCATCTCACTCCCCCATCCCCACCCGCGAGCTCCTGGAGACCCCCAGCAGCCTCCACACACCTGCTACCATTCTCCACCACATCTGTGACCACCACAGGCTTCACCCAGACTGCTACTGGAGAGGAACCCTAGAACCTTATAAGCATCCATTAGAGGCACAAACTTGCCTGCACCCAGAGGAAGAGCTACCACCTAAGCAACAGGCCCCACCTTCACCAACTGGAGGAAGAGGGTCCCCCTGAAGTACAGGCCTCACCTGCATGCACTGGAGGAAGAGAAGGGCTGATGGAAGAGTAAGAACATATCTAACAACGTAATGATCAACATGGCACCACCAGAACCTAGTAGTCCTACAGTAGCAAGACCTGAACATCCTAACACAGAAGAAACAGAAGAAAATGACCTTCGATATAACTTTATGAAGATCATAGAGATCCTTAAAGAGGAAATGAAAACTTCTCTTAAAGAAATGGAGGAAAAGACAAACAAAAAAATGGA
The DNA here is from genome assembly GCA_004026605.1 of Ondatra zibethicus. Lineage (NCBI taxonomy): Eukaryota > Metazoa > Chordata > Mammalia > Rodentia > Cricetidae > Ondatra > Ondatra zibethicus. The sequence continues at coordinate 7,281 of PVIU01010528.1, read as the reverse complement.
AGAAATCAACAAATCTCTTTAAGAAACCCAAGAAAAAACAAACAGGTGAGGCAAACAGCTCAAAAAGTTCAAGGCTTGAAAACTGAAATAGAGGCAATAAAGATAACACAAGCAGGGGGGAATTATGGAAATGGAAAATCTGGGTAAACAAATCGGAACTACAGGTGCAAGCATAACCATAGATTACAAAAATGGAAGAGAGAATCTCAAGAGTTCAAGATATGATAGAGGAATTATTCATCATTCAAAGAAAATGTTAAACCCATAAAATTCTCAACACAAAACATTCAAGAAATCTGGGACACCATGAAAAGACCAAACCTAAAACCTCTGAAAGCCAGAAGGTCCTGGTCAGGTATGCTGCAGACAGTAAGAGTTTACAGATATAAACCCAGACTACTATACCCAGCAAAGCTTTCAATCACCAACGATGAAGTAAACAAGATATTCCATGGCAAAATCAGATTTATACAAAACCCACCCACAAACCCAGCCTTACAGAAAGTACTGGAAGGAAAACTCCAAGCCAAGGAAGTTAGCTGCATCCACAAAAATACAGGCAACAAGTAACCACACCTCACATTAACAAACCCCAAAGGAGGGAAACACACAAACACTATCATCAAAAGATAACAGGAATAAACAATCACTGCTCACTATTATCTCTTAATCCCAATGGGCTCAATTCATCTATAAAAAGACACAGTTTAACAGAATGAATACAAAAACAGAATCCATCCTTCTGCTGCATACAGGAAATGCACCTCAATCTCAAAGACAAATATTACCTCAGAATAAAGGATTGGGGAAAGATATTGCAATCAGATGGACCTAAGAAACAAGCAGGTGTAGATATTCTATTATCTAACAAAATAGACTTCAAACTAAAGTCAATCAAAAGAGATAGAGAAGGACATTTCTTGCTCATCAAATGACAAAAAAAAATCAAGACAAAGTCTCAATTCTGAACATCTATACCCCAAATACAAGTGAACTCACGTATGTAAAAGAAACTTACTAAAGATTAAATCACACATCAAACCCCAGACATTAATAGTAGGAGACTTTAACACCCCACTCTCACTAATAGACAGATCTGCTAGACAGAAACTTAACAGAGAAATAAGAGAATTAACAGATGTCATGACTCAAATGGACTTAACAGACATCTACAGAATGTTTCACCCAAACACAAAAGAATATACCTTCTTCTCAGCTCCTCATGGAACCTTCTCTAAAACTGACCACATACTTTGTCATGAAGAAAACCTCAAAATATATTTAAAAAATAAAATAACCCCTTGTATCCTATCAGATTACCATGACTTAAAGTTAGAATACAAAAACAACACTAATAGAAAACCTACAAACTCATGGAAATTGAACAGTGCACAACTGAATCACTCCTGTGTCAAGGAAGAGATAAGGAAAGAGATTAAAGATTTTCTAAAATTTAACGAAAATGAGTGCACAACATACCCATACTTATGGGACACTTTGAAAGCCACGCTACAAAGAAATTTCATAGCACTAAGTGCCTACATAAAGAACCTGAAGAAATCTCACACAAGTGACGTAACCTGAAAGCTCCAAAACAAAAAGAAGCAAACTCACCCAGGAGGAGTAGATGCCAGGAAATAATCAGATTGAGGGCTAAAATAAATAAAATAGAAACAAAGAAAGCACTACAAAGAATCAATGAGGCAAAGAGTTGCTTCTTTGAGAAAAACAACTCAACAAGATAGACAAACCCTTATCCAAACTAACCAAAAGGTAGAAAGGAAATATACAAATTAACAAGATCAGAAATGAAAAGGGGACATAACAACAGACACTGAGGAAATCCAGAGAATGAGCAGGTCATACTTGAAAAATCTGTACTCCACAAAACTGGAAAATTTAAAGGAAATGGGAAGTTTTCTGGATAGATACCACATACCAAAATTAAGTTGACAACAGATAAACAATTTAAATAGACCTATAACCACTAAGGAAATAGAAATAGTCATCAAAAGTCTCCCAACCAAAGAAGCCCAGTACCAGACAATTTTGGCACAGAATTCTAACAGAATTTCAACAAAGAGCAATGCTATTACTCCTCAAATTATTTCACACAATAGAAACAGAAGGGACATTGCCAAATGCTTTTTATGAGGTGACAGTTACCCTGGTAACAAACCACACAAAGATACAACTAATAAAGAGAATTACAGACCAATTTCTCTCATAGACATTGTTGTAAAAATACCCAATAAAATACTGGTAAAATGAATACAAAAACACATCAAAAAAATCATCCACCAAGATCAAGCTGACTTCATCCCAGAGATGCAGGAAAGGTTCAACATACAAAAATTTATCAGTGTAATCTACCATATAAAAAACTGAAAGAAAAAAACCACATATGATCATCTCATTAGATTCTGAAAAGGCATTCAACAAAATCTAACACTCCTTCATGATAAAGGACTTAGAGAGATCAGGGTAACAAGAAAAGTATCTAAGCATAATAAAAGCAATATACAAAAAGCCAACAGCAAACATCAAATTAAATGGAGAGAAACTCAAAGCAATTCCGGTAAAATCAGGAATAAGAAAGGATGTTCTCCATACCTATTCAACATAGTACTTGAAGTTCTAGATAGAGCAATAAGACAACAAAAGGAAATCAGGGGATACAAATTGAAAAGCAAAAAGTCAAACTTTCGCTATTTGCAGATTATATGATAGTATATATAAGCGACCTTAAAAATTCGACTAGGGAACACCTACAGCTGATAAACAGTTTCAGTAATGTGGCAGGACACAAGATCAACTCAAAAAAAAAAAAAAAAACTCAGTATCCCTCCTAAATACAAAGGATAAAGTGACTGAGAAGAAATCAGGAAACATCACCATTTACAATAGCCACAGATAACATAAAATATTTTGGGGTAACACTAACCAAAGAAGAGAAAGACCTATACAACAAGAACTTTAAGTCTTTAAAGAAAGAAATTGCAGAAGGTATCAGAATATGGAAAGATCTCCCAATCTATTGAACAGGTAGGATCAACATAATAAAAATGACAATTCTACCAAAAGCAATCTACAGATTCAATGCAATCTCCATCAAAATCCCAGCACAATTCTCACACCTCCAAGGAACAATACTCAAGTTTATATGGAAAACAAAAACCCAAATTAGCCTAAACAACTCTCTACAATAAAGGCACTTCCAGAAGCATCACAATCCCTGACATCAATCTCTATTATAGAGCCACAGTAGTGAAAACAACTTGGTATTGGCATAAAAACAGACAGGTGGACCAATGAAATGAAATTGAAGAACCTGATATTTGTCCACACACCTATGAACACCTGATTTTTAACAAAGAAGCTAAAATTATACAATGGAAAATAGAAAGCATTTTCAACAAATTGTGTTGTCATAACTGTATGTCAACATGTAAAAAATGCAAATAGATCCATATCTATGCCCATACACAAAACTGAAGTCCAAATGGATCAAAGACCTCAACATAAATCCAGCCACACTGAACCTTATTTAAGAGAAAGTGGTAAGTAGCCTTGAACATAAGGGCACAGGAGACCACCTCTTAAATATAGCACAAGTAGCAGAGACACTGAGAGCAATAATTAATAAATGGGACCCTCCTGAAACTGAGAAGCTTCTGTAAGGCAAAAGACACAGTCAGTAAGACAAAACAGCAGTCCAGTGAATGGGAAAAGATGTTCACTAATCCCACATAGGAAAGAGGACTGATCTCCAAAATATATAACAAACTCAAGAAACTAGACATCAAATTACCAAATAATACAATCAAAAAAATTGAATACGGATCTAAACAGAGAATTCTCAACAGAAGAATTGCAAATGGTTGAAAGACACTTAAGGCATTGCTCAGCATCCTTAGCCACCAGGGAAATGCAAATTAAAATGACTCCAAAGTACCATCTTACATGGTCAGAATGAGTAAGATCAAAACCACCAATGATCGTTTATGCTGGAGAGGATGTGGAGTAATGGAAAAACTCCTCCATTGCTGGTGGGAGTGCAAACTTGTACATTCACTTTAGAAATCAATGTGACAGTTTCTCAGAAAATTGGGAATCAATCTACTTATGGACCCAGCAATTCTACTCATGGGTATATACCCAAAGGATGAACACTCATACCACAAGGACATGTGCTCAACTATGGTCATAACAGCATTATTTGTAATAGCCAGAACCTGGAAACAACCTAGATGCCCCTCCACTGAAGAATGGATAAAGAAAAGTTGATACATTTATACAATGGAGTACCACTCAATGGTTAAAAAAAAATGACATCTTGAAATTTGCATGCAAATGAATGGAATTAGAAAAACACATTCTGAGTAAGGTAATCCAGACCCAGATACACAAACATGGTATGAACTCGCTCATAAGTGGACATAAAGCAAAGGATACACAGCCTATAGTCTACAATCTCAGATAAGCTAGGTAGCAAGGAGAACCCTAAGAGAAACATACAAGGAATCCCTTGGGATGGAGAAACAGACAAGACCTCCTGAGAAAATTAGGAGGGGGGGAGAAAAAGAGAGTGTGAAAGGAGAGAGGGAGAAGAGAAGGGACAGGAGCAGGAAAACACAAGAAAACAGGATGCACAAGAAGGGGTATGGACAGTGAGGAAGAAAAAGAAAAAGAAAAGAAATCTTGATTGAGGGAACCATTAAAGGACTAGCTAGAAACATGGCACTAGGGAAATTCCAAGTTAAGACTCTAAGCAACAGTGGAGAGGACACCTAAACTGGCCTTGCACTGTAATCAGATTGATGACTACCTTGAACCACTGGGTCAAGCTACCAGAGACCAGCCCAAGAAAGGGAGGAGCAATAATATAAGCAAAAGGGTCAAGATCATGATGGTGATACCCACAGAAACAGCTGACCTGAGCTAGTGAGAGCTTACTGACTCTGGACTAATAGTGGGGAAACCTACATAGGGCCAAATTAGGCTCACTGAATGTGGGGGACAGTTGTGAGGCATGGGCAGTCTGGAGGATTTATCCCTAGTGCTTGTACTGGCGACTAGGATTGCATTCTCTTTGGAGATATAGGGGGGGAGGATATTGGTCTTGCCTCTAAGTGAAGTATCAGACTTTGTTGATTCCCCATGAGAAGCCTCACCCTTTCTGAGGAGTAGGGAGGGGGAAGTAGCAGAAGGGTAGGGAGTGGGGAATGGAGTAGCTATGTAAAATGAGAAAAGAAATTCTTTATTGAACCATATTATTATAATTCCTAACAAAGTTCTTACCAGTGCAAACAAAGTGTAAGGAAGCCTTAAGACAAAAGTAATCAGGTATTTAGAGAGTATTGTGAACTATTTGGCATGCAAATATGTAAAGGTAAAACTTCATTTGGGTATTAAATAGTACTAATATATAGGCACATGTGTTTATTATCAGGTGAAGTAAAATGTAGATCCCAAAGATTAAATCTCAACCCATCTCAGAAAAACAGACAGTAGCTCTCTCCTCAGATAAGATGGATATTGTATTTTCCAGACTGGGCATTGTTTTCTCCCTGTTAGACAAAGCCTTTGCAGGATTACTACCCCTAACACAGGATGTAATGACTCTAGTGTTGTGAAGATGGCTCCATGGGTAAAGAACTTGCCTCACAAGAATGAAAAACTGAGTTTTCTATCCCCAGAATCCACATAAAGCATATGTCTGTAAACCTAACAATTCTAGTGAGATGAGAAGTGGAGACAAGAAGATCTCCAGAAACTAATCAGCCATGTAGACCAGAACATGAACTGTTGAACAACAACAAACAGACCTCATCACAGACAAGGTAAAAGGTTAACATGGACACCCAAGATTATTCTCCAGCCTCAGCATGCACAACAGGGCACACATACATCTGCATTCACACACACTCACATGCACACACACATAAGCACACGTGTCTGTCTCTCATATACACACCTACAGCTTCCCATAAGAAACAAACAACACTGAAATAAAATAATCAGATATAAATTAGACCAAGAGCTTTTCTCATGCTGTAGCTTATAAATTCAATACAAAATTATGTATGTAGCTAAAAGATACAAAGTTACTGAAGAGTCTTCTTAAGATTGTGTAACTTCCAGCCTGAAAATATCAGTTTACAGTAAAATAAACATTGAATATTTATGAAATAACATTGGAAATCAAGTGCATAATTTCTCAGTTTTTTTAATAGCACAAGTGAAATGTATAACCTAATATTTCACAGGAAATACAACTGAATAGCTTGAATTATAATTTGAGAGCCTGAAAAAAAGAAAGTATAAGTTTCCAAATAAATTTACCTTTGGCCCAGACTTAGAATCAGCAATCAATATGAAAACCCTTCATAAATTCTCTATCGAAATTTGTTATAGCTTTATAGAAGAGGTGGGCACTGAAACTTAAGGAATATTTGTCTTCTAAATTGCTGATGAAGCAGCTAAATTGGATTTGTTGCTTATGCTAAACAGCAATACATTACTATCCGGCATGGGCTTCCTCCTTTCCAATGTGCCTTCACAGCACTCTAGTTCAAAGTTTTTAATGCATTTGTTAATACCCTCAAACAATTAACCAGAACTCCTTTTGAACTTTCTCTGCCAAGAAAACCAAAAGTGTCATGCTCTCTTATATTCTATCAAAGTTGTCTAGAGTCCTATATTACCTAAGTGACTCTGAATGATAAATGACCACTCACCAAAACACTGGTATTCTTCTAAGTTAAATGTAACCGCAGTCTTTGTGGTTCTCCCAGACTTCATCAGCATCTTGATTGCAACCTCCAGACATTCAATGCTTCAGTCAGAATTCTTCACTTATTAAATAACACTCTGCTCATTGTCCTGATATGCAAGAATTCCTACCATTAGCACAAAATGTTAAATATCCAAATTCATGGATCTCTGGATTCTTTTATTATTTTACTGAACTATGTGTATTACAATAGAAAACAATGATATCTATGCACCCATTTTTACATTAATTTCATACCTTTGCCATACAATATTTTAGAATTTTTGGTGGAAAAAGCAGAATATTGCTCAGTAGGCCTGCTTTTGGGACCGGGATCCTCGCCCAACCAGCTTCCGCGGATTCATCTGGACCCTGTCCCGGCTGCACCTGAGCTCGGCCCACCCGGGCTGAGGCCTTGGGGGAAGGACGAGTCCCCTGCTAGGGGGTCTCCTTTGTCCCACGGAGCCGAGCAGAGAGGAGAGGGCAACCCTCAGTAGGCCTGCCTT